>AWUE01017145.1:0-17563 GCA_001974825.2 Corchorus olitorius
TATATATGCGTAAATTAGATTTTCTAGGGATATTTAGGCATATATATTGCACTAAAACTTAAAATAGATATATATTATGTTTATTACCAACGTGATATATATATTATTAATATGTATTATCATGTTTATTTATAATGTTGTATTTATTAATACTATATATACCTATAATGAAAATCATTTATTAAAACTAATTGGACTAAATAAGATAAATTAATTATTGTTATTGTTATTACTAATATTAATATTATATTTATTTAAAATTTTATAAAAATTTTCATTCAATAAGATAAAAAAATATTTTCAAAGATATAATAATATAATTTTTTTACCAAATTCGGGGAACGGGGATTCCTCGTCCCCGTCAAATCCCCGCGGGGTAGGGGATGGGGAACTTGTTTCATTCCCCGCCGGGGATGGGGACGCGGACGGGGATGGGGTTGTAAAGTCGGGGTCGGGGACGGGGAATATACCCCCCGGACATTCCCCGCCCCGTTGACATCCCTAATGCTGCAAGCTGGTTTTATTGCTCATCTAGGAATTTCCTCGAACAAAGAAAATCAATGAAGATTCTTCGAATTCTGAGATCCAACCTGAGAATTCTCATATTAGATTCCTACATTTGGGATTACGAGTTCGGCAAATTTACTTTCCAGTACTTGAGAAATTATATCGATCACGAATTTAAAGCAAGACCAAGTTATTGGTTCTTTGCTTGCTTGGCTTGGGCCTTTTCTTTCAACAAGTGCTTTCTAAGCATCCTACCTAAAGGAACTAGGGGAATTTGCTACTTTCTTTTCTGCTTGTTGAAAATTCTATTACTTTGTTATATATATATACTTCCTCCGTCCCAATAATATTCTCACCCTCCAAATTGCACAAATTTTAAGGTAAGTCAATGTTTTATTAATTTCTCAATAAATTTAAGCAGCAAATGACTTTTTTACCCTATACTTTGATAATTAATTAGTTTAATTGTAAAAGATGGTGTATTAATTGTTGGTTTTCTTGAAATTCGTGAATTGGTGTAAAGTTAATAAAAAAATAGAAGGATAAATTGGAGAAGTTAATAAAAAATATAGGGATAAATTGGAGAAATTAAGTGTGAATAGTAGTTTATTTTTTGGCATTTTTAGCGAAAAATCGTGATTTCAACTAACGTACACGATTTCGGCTAATATTTTGCAAAATTTGACCAGAAATAATTCTGAGACTTGATTAGTTGAATATAGATATTTCAAGGAGTCTCAACACCAAAATCATACAAAATTGAGTCAGGCCCCGAAACGCGTTTTTAGCAAAAAAATCGTGATGGTTAGTGATTAGTACACGATTTCAGCTAAAATTTTGCAAAAAATGACCAGAAAAAATTTTCCTCAATTTTTAAACACATTACTCACAAAATATATACAATTCAACACTAAAAAGATTGAAGGGCTTTTCACGCTTCTAATATTGTTTTTCCAATTTTTTCCGAATTAATTTCAAATTAAAACGAAACATGATTCAAATGTTTGTAAAAACAATAGCTGGGATTTGGTTAGATGAATATAGATATTTCAAGGAGTATCGGCGCCAAAAATCATTCAAAATTGAACCGGGTCCCGCAACGCGTTTTTAGACAAAAACCCTAATGATTATTACATGATTTCGGCTAAAATTTTGTAAAAATTGACCCGAAAGATATTTCCTCAATTTTTAGTCATAATACTCATAAAAAATACATAAATCAATGCCAAAAATATTGAAGGGCTTTTCACGCTTTTAATATCGTTTTTCATATTTTTTTCTAAATTAATTTCTAATTAAATCGAAACAAGATTTAGATGCTCGTAAAAACATATCCTTAAATGCAATGTGGTAAGATTTTATTAGATGAATATAGATTTTTCAAGGAGTGTTGGCATAAAAACCATGCAAAACTGAGCCGGGGCCCCAAAATACGTTTTTAGCCAAAAAAATTAACTGTGATGGGTTAGTACACGATTTTGGCTAAAATTTTGCAAAAAATAATATGAAAATTTTTTTCCCATTTTTTGGATAAAATACTCATAAAATATATATAATTTAACGCCAAAAAGATTTGAGGACTTTTCATGCTTTTAATATCGTTTTTCATATGTTTCTGAATTAATTTCTAATTAAATCGAAACAAGATTTAGATGCTTGTAAAAACAAATTCTTAAATCCAATGTGGTTGAGATTTGATTCGATGAATATGGATATCTCAAGGAGTCTTGGCGTCAAAAATCATGCAAAACTGAGTCGGGGCCCTAGAACGCTTTTTTAGCTAAAAACTGTGATGGTTATTACACGATTTCGGTTAAAATTTTGTAAAAATTAACCCGAAAGATATTTCGCTCAATTTTTGGCTAAAATACTCATAAAAAATATATAATTCAACGCCAAAAATATTGGAGGGCTTATTACTCTTTTAATATTGTATTTCTTATTTTTTCTATATTAATTTCTAATTAAATCGAAACAAGATTCAGATGCTTGTAAAAGCATATTCTTAAATCCAATGTTGTTGAGATTTGGTTAGAGATGTAAAGTATTAAACCATTTTTTTTTAAATTTTTTGGAAAGAATATTGAAGCACTCCCAATTATAATCGTTGGAAACTTGCCAAACGAAAGTAAACCATCAATTTTTTTTCTTGGCATAGAAAACTTTTATCTTGACAACCTCGGCATAGGACAAAATTTTTTAAACATGTAAAGTATTAAACTAATTTTTTTCCTTAATGCCCATAATTTATTTAAATTAAATAAATATAAATTATAAATAAAAAGTATTCCAAATAATTATGGGGATTAAATTATTATAATTATATTTTGTATTTACAATATCTTTACATAATTAAAATAAAAAAATTTCATGACTATAAATAATAATATTATAATTAAATATATTATAATCTAAAAATAATTATTAGAAGTAAATTATTAATTACAATTATAGTGGATTATTAGTATCTTTTCCTAATTTAAAAAATTTAAATATTGTATTTACAATGTCTTTCCATTATTAATAAAAATATTGAATTAATCATCTAAAAAAATAAAAAAAGTTAAATGACTAAAAAGAATACTTATTAAAAAATTATTATACTATAAATACTAAGGGTATTTATGAAATTTCCCAATTTGAATTTTTGAGTTTTTGATTTTATATATTATAGTAGTAAGATGATGATGATGTGATCGCTAAATTTGCTAAACTATAATTTACTAAATTAAAAATTGAAAACGCATCCAACCAGTTTTTTATCCATACTCAATTATATAATTCTATCGGCCAAAAAAATTATATAGTTCTGTGTGGCCAAAAAAAATTATATATTTTTTGCTACTCATGAATATAATATTGAAATGGGCTACATAATAGGAGATAGGATATAGCCCTTTCCTTTCGCATAATTCTAGAAGTCCCGAGCTTTAACCACCGAGGTGTCCCCTTGGGGACCAAAAAAAATTAAAAAATAAAAAACCTAACCTATATAGTTATGACAAGATAAACAATCCAGATCTTAAATATATGCACCAATTATAAGATGGCAAATTGTACAATACACCGGCGGTGGAGTTTAGCAGACTACACAAGCGGGTCCTGAAGGGTGACATGTGTCCTCTAGGGACTAGATTGAAATATTTAAAACTTAATTAATTAAAAAAATGGACATGTGTCAACTCTACAACCCGCTTGTGGAATCTAAATTTTACACCGCCGGTGTATCAAATAATTACCCTTATAAGATTAGTTATCCTTAAGTTACCTTAACCAAAATCAGGTGCGCGATATGGGTTGGATCTGGATTAGTCAGGGCAAAATTCTAAAAACCGGATAGGTAAAAAAAAAAGACAACAATTTTAAGCATCAAACTTCTTAAGCTGGTAACTGATTAGAGCCTTCTGTTCCACGTCAGCACGAACATTAATATTTTCATCAAACTTCAGAATCTTTAGCAACAGATCACGAAGTCTTTCACCAACACGCTAGCAAAAGAAGAATATGTAAAGATGAATAAGAGTGCATTCAAATTGATTCACACTATATGGAATACCATTCCATCAATTGTAAAATTATGAGTAGAAATCCTTACCATATTCATAGGAGGAAATGGTGACATCATGTATGATATTAGACTCCACTCTAAACCAGGTATCTAAACAAGGAATATTCCAAAACAATAGGAGGGTATAGTGGGAATTTCAGCTTCACCTCTTTCAGCACATTGACTCCAGTCTGCATTCCATTGTCGCCTGTATATATGTTGAAGCATAGACAAGGTAGTAGTGATGACAGATTAAGTACCCTTTAAAGATTATTATCTTATCTTATCTTATCTTACTATCTTATTTTACTATTATATAAAATCACGAACTTAAAAATTTTAATTGCGAAATTTCATAAATACCCTTAGTATTATAATATAATAATTTTTTAATAAATATTCTTTTTTTTGCCAAAATAAGTATTCTTTAGTCATTTAATTTTTTTTAGATGATTAATTCAACTTTTTATATATTAATTATGGAAAGATATTAATAATCCACTATAATTGTAATTAATAATTTACTTCTAATAATTATTTTTAGATTATAATATATTTAATTATATATACTGTATATTATTTTTAGTGAAAATGGAAATTACTTAAAGGCCAAATTGAGGATTAATGTGGGCCTTCTTTTGGCTTTTTTTGGTCTTTTCTCACTTTTCGGGTGACTAAAAAGGCCCTCGATGAATTTCCTCCCTTACTTTTCCTACTGTCCTTTTTTTGTAATTTACTATTTTTATATTTATGATTAAGTGTGTTTTAATTACATATTAATTGTGTGTGGATATTGTATCTAGTACTACTATTATTATTTCTTTTACACATAATTAGAAATGGCTACAACTACCCACAGTTAAAATAGCGACAAGTACTTAGATTCCATGGCTCTCTCTTCTTCCTCGATATGCCTTCTCTCCTCCCTAGCAGATGTTAGTGGTGGTTCAACCTTGTCAAAGTACAAGTATCACTCCTTAGAATCGGTTAGATTTCTTAAGGATTCTTATCCAAATCACTCAATCTACTATCTTACTTTCAAATTTAAAAATCAAACATATCCTTTTACCGTTTTTGGATTAGGATTAGTATCCATGCCCTTTTATAGATGTTGGATCTGGTGGGAGTGTTACCTTTATGGTTTCTTGTGTGAAAGCTTGCTGTTTTTGATAATTTTATTGCCTCGATTGTTTTCTGTGACAATGGCTGGCGCTTCTCTTTCTAACATGTGCTCAAAGCTGTCCATTAATGAAGAAGAACGTGAGCAGCGTAACGACAACAACAGGGTTGTGATTTCGCAAGATTGGCTTGCAGGAGGTGAAGGAGAGGCAACTAGCTTCTTTTTGGTTGGAAAATTGTTCTCAAAGAAGACTCCTCACCCTGAAGGATTGAGGAGAGCAATGATGCAAGCATGGAAGCCAGATTCAGACTTTACGGTCAAGGAGATTGGGGCGAGACTCTTTCTGTTTCGGTTTGAAGACAAGGTGGAGAAAGATCGAATCCTAGTGACACAACCATGGTCCTTCCAACGCTCATTGCTGCTGCTAAGGAATTATGATGGCCTTAAACCGATTGAAAGTCTTCAATTTGATACATGCCCTTTATGGATCAGGGTTTTTGGCCTACCACCACTGATGATGACTGATATGATTGGCTATGCAATTGGCTCATCCATGGGAATAGTCCAAGATGTGGACGATACTGATGGAAGATTCTTGCGGATTCGAATCGAGTCAGATGTGTATCAACCTATCAAGAAAAACACGACGGTAGAAGGACCGACTGGAGATCTTGAGGTGACGTTCACCTACGAGAAATCTCCTGACTTCTGCTATGTTTGTGGGGTCCTGGTGCATCAAGAGGGTTATTGCCCTACAGCCATTGAACAAATCCTATTACAGGGATTTGCAGTGCGGCAATTTTCACCAAATCTCAAGGCAGAGTCTCCGACGCCTAAGTCTCGGGTGGTGGACAGGGAGGTAAGTCGTGCTTTCTCTGGTGGGTCGAAGACGGTGGATCACTCACATCGTTTAGGTGGGGGTGTTTTTCAGATGGGTTCGAAATCACCTGCTTCATCTTTTAGGAGCCTGAGGTTGGATGGGAATAGATACCGACGGGAGGGGAAACAACCGTTGCAGGCGTTGTCGACGGTCGGGGGAAGTGAGTCGGCGGCGCCTCCAAGCCGGTTCAAGGACCATGTGGATAGTCTGCTGCTGAGGAGCCGTCAGGTGGCGCGTGCTCTAGAAGCGGATGAACGGTCATGTGAGATTATCTCCGGGCTTAACAGAGTGGGAGAGAAAGGGGAACCGATTTTGGTGGGAGTGGTTGAGGGTGCCGAAAATCGGGGCAAGGGGAAAGCGAAGGTTACTGTAACCGAAAGTGAGTCAGGGGATTCTGGTGAGGAGGAGAAACGGCATGATTGCATTTTTTGTGCTGGGATGCCCGATCTTCATGGGGATAAGGAGGCTGGAAAAGGGGAGGAAATTGGGGAATCACCTGCTTTGTTGGCTGCTAAAGTCAAGAAAGTAGTTGGAGATTTGTTTGAAGCTGGGCCTGGCCCATTCATACCTGGTGTAGGGACAGCTAAAGGAGCTATTAATGGGACAGTTGGGCTTGCTGATGGCTTGGGACAATTGAGCTGTTTAGGAGCTGCTGCTGATGGGCCAACAAATGAGGTAAATCCAAACATTATAACCCATAATTTAATCAAGGAGGCAGCCAAGTCTGCTGCGTTTGTGTTTGGAGCAGGAACAAGTTCAACATCTACCAAGCATCGAAAATGGAAGAAAATTGCTAGGGCGACAGACAAGTACACCTTTGAAGCTTTATGTCAGAGTTCAGAGGTGCAATTGGGTAAGAAGAGGAGAGGGTCAGGGCCAACGCCTATGGAGACTGATGGAGGAGGAATGGCGAAAAAATCCAAGGATCGGGAGGAAGAAATTGTAGCTTCTGTTGCGGATAATGGGGAAGCTACAGAAGAGAATGATGATGAAGACAAACCAGCGGTGGGGATGGCCAATGGAGCCAATCTCCGCCGAGAGAAATGAATGTTTTAGTTTGGAACTGCCGAGGATTGGGGGCTCCTCAGTCAGTTCATATCTTAGGAGACTTAATAAGATGTAATAAGCCTTCCATTTTGTTTTTATCTGAAACAAAACGTAGTAGTAATGAGATGGAGACTATCCGTTGTCGCTTGGGTTATGACTCTTGTCTCTCTGTTAATTGTGTTGGTAGATCAGGAGGATTAGCATTACTTTGGATGAATTACTTGTCTGTTACTATAGTATCGTATTCTTCTTCACATATAGATGCTATTATTGATGATAGTTCGAATGGACCTTGGAGATTCACGGGCTTTTATGGTTGCCCAGAGACAAATAGACGAAGAGAGTCTTGGGAATTGTTGAAATTGCTGGATTCACAGTCATCACTTCCATGGCTATGCACTGGTGATTTTAATGAAATTCTTTCTAATGAGGAAAAAGTGGGCGGGTCTTTACGGTCTCAAAGACAAATGCAGCTTTTCCAGGATGTAGTAGAGACATGTGAATTTAATGAATTACCAATTCAAGGGCCTCAATTGACATGGTCTCGGAGGATTCAAGGAGAGGTTGTTTTTGAGAAATTAGATAGATGCTTTGTGACAAAGGGATGGCATGATAAGTTTAAGTCCTCTTTTGTTGATAATTTGGTTTCTCCAGGCTCTGATCATCTACCTATGTGTATCCATATTTTGGCCCAACCGGGTTTGGAGTATCAAGGTGTGAAGCAGTTCCGGTTTGAAAGTATGTGGTTGACACATGGGGACATTGGGAAGGTAGTTGAGGATGGTTGGAACCGACAAGAGAAGGTAGATGTGAGGCAACGAATATTAGACTGTGGAGTTGCTTTGCAGCGTTGGGATAGAGCAGTGTTTGGGAATGTTCGCCATGGTATTAATAAGAAGAAGAAAGAAATTGCTGATTTCTATAAAGTGGCGGAGTTAGGAGGCCCAACAAGACCCATGCATGAGTGTCTAGATGAACTTAATGAGTTGTATCTGCAAGAAGAGATGATGTGGCGGCAAAGAGCAAAGACTACATGGCTTAAGGAAGGAGATAGAAATACCAAGTTTTTCCATTCGACTGCTACTGGTCGAAAAAGAAAAAATGGTATTACTTCTATCCGAGGAACCGATGGTGAATTGCGATCAGATTTGGAAGATATTAAGCTTGAAGTCTTTCGGTATTACCAAGAGCTTTTCTCATCTTCGAAGCCATTACACTCAGACATTCAACATGTTCTTAATTTAATAGACACGAGAGTGTCGAGAGAAATGAATGAGTGGTTGGATAAGGAGTTTACGAGTGAGGAAATTCGAGCAGCGGCATTTGATATGGATCCAGGAAAATCGCCGGGGCCTGATGGTATGAGTCCTCTTTTCTTTCAACGGTTTTGGGACATTGTGGGTAATAGGGTCTGTGAAATGGCGTTGGCTTTTCTTAATTTAGGACAGGATTTGCCAGATATCAATCATACCAATGTGGTTTTCAAAATAGTTTCTAAGGCTTTAACCAACCGACTTAAGGAGATACTACCAAAGATTATTGGTCCCAATCAGAGTGCGTTTGTACTTGGTAGAATGATCTTTGATAGTTCATTAATTGTCTTTGAAACGGTTCATTATATGAAGAACAAAAGAAGTGGTCGGAAACGACATATGGCACTTAAACTCGATCTAAGCAAAGCTTATGATAGAGTAGAGTGGGTTTTTTTGGAGGGTGTTATGCGGCGAATGGGATTCTCAGAGAAATGGATTCATCTATCCATGATCTGTGTTCGATCAGTGACATATTCAGTTTTGGTTAATGGATCATCAACTGACAGGATTGTTCCTGCCAGAGGAATCAGACAAGGAGACCCTCTTTCGCCATACTTTTTTCTATTTTGTATGGAAGGTCTGTCCTGTTTACTACAATTTGAGGAAAGAATTGATGCGATTCATGGTGTAGCAGTGGCACGAAATGCTCCAAGGGTTTCACATTTGCTGTTTGCTGATGATAGTTTGTTATTTCTTCAAGCAACCGTGAGGGAGTGCGAAGTGATAGTAGATTTGCTGCGGCGTTTTGAGTTAGCCTCGGGTCAGCAGATTAATATAGATAAATCCGCTATGTTATTCAGTAAGAATACCCCAGATTGTTTGCGGCAATCAATTATGAATTTTCTGGGGGTAGACAGGATTTTAGATCGGGACAAGTATCTTGGTATGCCAATCATGATTGGAAAAGCCAAGAAGGTCGAACTTCAAATGATTAAGGATAGACTCTGGAAGAGAGTTCACAGCTGGCAAGGGAAGCTGCTTTCTATTGCAGGGAAAGCAGTACTGATCCAATCGATTGCTCAAGCTATACCCACTTATCTGATGAGTTGTTTTCGATTTCCAAAGACTTTTTTGCAGGAATTGAATATGATAATTGCAAAGTTCTGGTGGGGTAGTACGGATAGTAAGAGAAAGATTCACTGGAAAGTATGGGATGACTTGTGTATATCCAAGCTGGATGGAGGATTAGGATTTAGAGACTTTGAAGCCTTCAATCTTGCCTTATTGGCTAAACAATTTTGGCGCTTGATGCATGACGATGATTCGCTATGCTATTGCTTATTAAAGGCGAAATATTTTCCTGCTACATCTATTATGCAGGCGAATTTAGGAAGGAATCCATCTTTTGTGTGGCGGAGTTTGCTTGCAGGGCGGGAGGTTATTCGAAGAGGCAGTCGGTGGCGCGTAGGGGATGGATCGACTATAGACATTTGGGAAGATAGATGGTTGAATAAATCACCCTCCTTCAAGCCGCAAGCTAGGCAAGGGACTCTATTGATTCTGAATCCAGTGAAGGTCTTATTGGCAGATGATGGTAACTGGGATATAGATCTTCTATATGAGCTCTTTGAGGAACCTAATGTTGAAAGAATTCTAAGAATTCCGTTGACTCATGCGGAAGCTAAAGATGTTTTGATTTGGAATGGGGCGCTAGATGGTCATTACTCTGTCCGTAGTGGTTATCATGTGGCTCGAGAATTACTTGGAAAAGACGTCTTTAGGACGGATCTGAGATCGACGATGTGGTACTCTATATGGAATGCCCATATTAGGCCGAAGATAAAATACTTTATGTGGCGGGTATTTCATAATATTTTGCCAATTAAAGTACATCTACAGAGGCGGGGAATTCCGGTGGATAATCAATGTGTGGTTTGTCTAGGGGTGGAGTCATCCATCTTGCATATTTTATTTGAGTGTCCATTGAGTAGTGCGGTCTGGAGTCAGTCATGTCCATGGTTTCTCGATTACGTGCAGATTTGCCGGGATGAAGAAGATTTTTGGAGTAAGCTGATGGACAAATCGAAGCAGCTGGGGTCTATTGAGATTGTGTGCTGTTTGATGTGGCTTCTGTGGCTGAATAGGAATAAGGTTCTTCATGAGTTTGTTTGTCAATTACCAACAACAATTGGCACTTTAGCTAGGAAATTAGTTAGCGAGGCAGAGGTGGTTGGTCGGTCTTCCAGTTCAGCTCCAAATCGGATACTCCAGCGTTGGCAGCCGCCTCAGATTGGCAGTGTTAAATTAAACACTGATGCATCTTTCTGCCGGGAAAAAGGAGAGGCAGGTCTAGGAACTGTTCTAAGAGATCATCTCGGGCGAGTGTTGTACAGTGGGGTAGTGAGGATATCACATGTCCCAGATTCTTTATTTGCGGAGGTTTATGCTATTCGTTTTGGGCTGTTTCTAGCTTATAACTATGGTTTCTTGGATTGCCATATTGAGAGCGATTCACTCCTAGCTATCTGTGAGCTGACTAGAAGGGATAAGGTGTTGTGGGATGGTGGGATTTTAATAGATCAGATTAGGCATTTAGTATCTAATTTCTCTTCTTTTTCTTCTATTTATGTAAATAGAAGTGCAAATTCTCTTGCTCATGCCTTAGCCCATTATGAGTGTTCTGTTGAGGCTAATCATGTTTGGTGTGGTTTACCACTACACGTTTGTAATCCTGATAATTAAAGACTTTCTAATGAAAATTGCAGAAGTTTTCTAAAAAAAAAAAAATTGTGTGTGGATATTAGGATTTACCGGTTCAACTCCTCTGCCGGAATTCCAAAGGATTGGTGCTATAAATGTATTTGCAATAATGGTTGATTCATGGGTAATCTATTGACATTCCAGTTCTGTTTTCCTTTCGTCTTCATTTCTATTTGGGTGGGTTTCTTCTTCCCTAACATTTTTCTGAATTGGTTTCACATGTACTCCGTTCTGTTTCCTAAAATTTCCAGGTGGACGTTGATAAGATCCTGCCATTTAATTTAGCAGTGCCTTAGGATGACATAATCTAAAGTGGGGAGCTTTCACTTCTCTCCGCAACATTTTGAGGTAAATTTGGATTTATTTGTTGATTATATTATTTGATATTTAAATTTAACATTTCCTTATTCCTCTTTTATTTTACAATTTTTTTTATTCATCATTCGACTACATGCTCCTTGACTACAACAATTTAGGTCTTCCTTGTGCAGAAGCCAAATTCTTCCACCTATCGAGTTCATTAATTTAACAATTGCAATCAAGATTAAAAAATGACTGCAGCGTACTATGTTTTTTTTAGATAATCAACATACATTTCAAGCAACAATTAATGTTAGATTTATTTTGAGAATATTAGTTTTATTTTGATGAATTACCTAGAGATGAAGTAGAATTTAGGTAATGTACTTTTAGAATGAAAAAGAGGTCATGTGTTTTGCTTTATATATGCAAATTATTTGTTTTGATGTATGAGTTTCTCCTAACTGATTAACATACAGTCAATCCATACATTCTTACTAACCGACTTAAACAACTACAAAAAACATAGGTCTAATAAGAAGATGACTGCAGCGCAAGCGCAGGCCGCCCTGCTTGTAATATTATCATTTATAGTCATGAAACTTTTTACTTTAATTATGTAAAGATATTGTAAATACAAAATATAATTATAATAATTTACTCCCCATAATTATTTGGAATACTTTTTATTTATATTATATTTATTTAATTTAAATAAAATATAGGCATTAAGGAAAAAATTAGTTTAATACTTGTTTAAAAAATTTGGTCCTATGCCGAGGTTGTCAAGATTAAAGTTTTCTATGCCAAGGAAACAAAATTGATGGTTTACTCTCATTTGGCAAGTTTCCCACGATTATAATTGGGAGTGCTTCAATATTTTTTTTCAAAAAATTTTAAAAAATTGGTTTAATACTTTACATCATCTAACCAAATCTCAGCAATATTGGATTTAAGAATTTGCTTTTATGAGCATCTGAATCTTGTTTCGATTTAATTAGAAATTAATTTAGAAAAATAAGAAATACGATATTAAAAGAGTAAAAAGCACTCCAATCTTTTTGGCGTTGAATTATATATTTTTATGAGTATTTTAGCCAAAAATTGAGGAGAAATCTTTTGTGTCAACTTTTGCAAAATTTTAGCCGAAATCGTGTACTAACAAATCCTCACGATTTTTTTTTGGCTAAAAACGTGTTCCAGGGACCTGACTCATTTGGCTCCGAGACTACTTGAAATATGCATATTCATCTAATCAAATCTCAGCCACATTGGATTTAAGAATTTGTTTTTACAAACATCTGAATCTAGCTTGTTTCGATTTAATTAGCAATTAATTCAGAAAAATAAAAAAAACGATATTAAAAGCGTGAAAAGTCCTCCAATCTTTTTGGCGGTAAATTATATATTTTTTATGAGTATTTTATCCAAAAATTGGGGAAAATTTTTTGGATTATGTTTTTGCAAAATTTTAGCCAAAATTGTGTACTAATCCATCACGATTTTTTGGCTAAAAATGTGTTTCAGGGCCCCGGCTCAGTTTTGCATGGTTTTTGGCGTCGACACTCCTTGAAATATCTATATTCATCTTATAAAATCTTAGCCACTTTGCATTTAAGGATTTGTTTTAATGAGCATAAAAATCTTGTTTCGATTTAATTAGAATTAATTTAGAAAAATACTAAAAAAGATATTAAAATCGTGAAAACGCTCCAATTTTTTTGACATTGAATTATATATTTTTTATGAGTATTATGGCTAAAAATTGAGGAAATATCTTTTAGGTCAATTTTTGCAAAGTTTTAGCCAAAATCGTGTAATAATCATTAGGGTTTTTGGCTAAAAACGCAAATCCGGGGCCCAGTTCAATTTTGAATGATTTTTGGCGCTGAGACACCTTGAAATATCTATATTCATCTAACCAAATCTCATCCATTATTTTTACAAACATCTGAATCATGTTTCGTTTTAATTAGAAATTAATTCGGGAAAAAGTAGGAAAAATGATACTATCATTGATCCCTTGGAGAGATTCTGGTTCATGCTCGCTTGTTGAATTCCTTGGTGTGCTGAATTGATAGATATTGTCCGCCATTTTGTTTAATAGCTTTCTCGCCTCTTCAGGAGTTTTAAATCTTAAACCACCTCCACTGGTGGCATCAATATTGGTTTTATTTGATTGAGATAACCCATCATAGAAGTTTTTGATTAAAAATCCTTCACTTAATCCATGATACAGGCAACTCTCACAAAGTTTGTTGTACCTTTCCCAATATTGGTACCACTTTTCGTCTTGTGATTGGCAGCTAGCAGAGATCTTCTTTCTGACTTCAGAAATTCTTGAGTTTGGAAAATATCTTTCCAGTGATCAAGGCACACTTGGTGTAGAAGGCTCGTAGATGCTCATGTGGATTTTCATACTCTTCTCCATGGAAAACTGGTAGCAAACAGATCACTCCTGGCTTCAATTGTTAGGACATATCCATGTCGGGATAATCAATGCAGAGGGGTTTCATCTCGCGTGCGAAATTCAACTCCCCTAGGGAACGTGTATGTTCCATTGGATTTCCTACAAAACAAAGATGATCAAGTGCAAATCAAAAAGAAAAGAAAAGAAAAACAAAGTAAACAATTTCCCCGGCAACAACGCCAAAATTTATGATCGATCGTCAGCAAATCATAAAAATAAAAATCCTCAACAATTACTAACTAAAGATAGTTAGGGCAAGTAGGGGTCGATCCCACAAAGAGAAAGGTTATTATTCTTTTTCTTAAAACAAAACAAATAAAATAAAGAAGATTTTGAGAGTAAAATTAAGTTAAACCAATCTAGCAATTAAAATTATCTAAGAAAACAATCAAGAAAATTAAAGAAAACAATTAATCAGAAAGCAGAAGATGAGTTGAGAAAATAATTAAAAGAAACCTCCAACATAGAATTAATATCCCTCTTGACAACAATACCATGGATCATTGATATCTAAAGATTATGAAAACAATTGATAGCTTGCTTGAAATTTAATCTTAAATTACCTTAATTAGATAAAACTCTTGATCCAGTGTGAATTATCCCTTTTATTCTTTAAATAATTACCTCTTGATCCAGTGTGATAACTACTTAAGAATAGAGCATTAAGATCTAGTAATTTACAAGCACAATGGGCAATTAAAAATTGGTCAAAGATTCTTAAATCCCTTGGAAGGAAGATCCTTCGCTTCCAAATGCTACCAAACAATTAAATCCGAAGATCCTTCAAGATTTAATTTAGCTAATGCTACTTAATTTATCAAGAAAGCAAGGACGGAGCCAGAAATTTTGTTTTTTTTTTGGGGGGGGGGCGAAAGTCCTATAAGATATTATAGTGAAATTTGGTTTCAGTAAATAATGGCACAATTATAATACTATATCTTGATGGTTTCTTTATCCTACAAATGTAATCTAAGTATTTCTATATCAAAATCAAAATTTTCAATAAATTTCATAAATGAAATATCCATTTTAGTTGAAATGACTAAAAATTAGAATTAATTTATTCGACAAAACCTCGAGTTAAAAACTTCCTTTCACTACCTCTAATTTTATGTGCAAAAAGAAAATTCTTATGATTTTTTATATATTAATAACTAAAATTTACTATAGGAAAAAGTTTAAGATAATAAACAAAGTAAAAAATAAATCTAATATTAGGTTGCAAAACCCACACACAGTTTGAACGTGAGATCATAAAACTTTGAGGAGTATGAATATACTACCAGTTTAGCAAAAATTCAAGTGTCTCCATGCTTCTAGTTAAGTTCCTAATAATACGTAGTTAGACTAATTGATTAATTTGAATTACTCAAAAGTATATAAACTAATTCTATATATAGTTAGATTGATAATTGATAGTTTAATATTAATAATACAAATAATTAATGGTCATTTAAAGATAAATGAATCAAAACCCTATAATCAGGTTCATAAAAAACACCTATATATTACTTAGGGGGGCGGAATTGAAGTTCAATGGAGTTGCATAATAATAATAACATATATATATATAGGCTTTCGGGAAATTTTGGGGGGCGGCCGCCACCCCCTAGCTCCGTCCCTGCAAGAAAGTGCTAGCTTCAATCTATCAAAACAAACAACATAGAATTCATACAGAGATATTAAGAAATACCCTATTAATTTTCATATAAAAGCACAAAATCTCACCATGATATAAGTCAAGAGATCAATTAAATTATACATTGGAGAAACGAAAAGGATTACTCACTCATGAATTGAGTCAGCATCCAAAGAAAAGAAGAAAAACTTATCTATGGATGGGAAGAAGAGGGAGTGGCGGCTCCTACAGCAAACTCCTCCAAATCTTCAACAATTCTTCAAAATAAAATCTCTAGATCTACATACCTCAAAAACCTAGACCTAAGGTGGCTATTTATAGTGGAAATAACCCTAGAAAATCCAATCCTAACTTGGAAAGAGGTCTAAGTCGGCTTTGGGTCTAACTTAGACTCCAAGTTAGATTAAAAGTCATCTTAGAGTAGAATCCAAGTTAAAATAGGATCCTGAAAAAATCCTGATTTCGTGCAGGGACTTCGATGGAATTTTTGAACTTGAAAACAGTAGAATTGGGTCTTGGACTTCAAAGGAAAGTTGTAGATCTCGGAGTTAGCTTTCCAATGAGTACTCATGGGCTTCAAACGGAGGTCTCAGCAGAAAGTTATGATTTTTCTACCAAAACTGCGCCTGAATCCTAATCCTGTTAGGACTAGAATCGGGAATCTACGGGATTTTGGATATTTCCTTGAATATAGGAGTCATTAATAGGGATTTTAATTCCAATTAATAATTTATATGGGCTGAGTATTTTCCCATATTAAATATCCAAAATTCCTTAGCTTCCAGGCTTCTTCATGGCTTGTCTTCAATCCTTCGCAATTAAAGCTCCATTCTTCAATTCTTGCTTCTTGGAAATAATTTTTCAATGGTCTTCAAATCTTCAAATTGTCTTCAATAAGTCTTCAAACACGAACTTCGAATCTCCAAATCTATACTCAAAATTACTTTGCTCATATCTGTGTAAAAAGTCATCAAAATAGCTCCAAAAGTAGTGAAAATTATTAAATTATCAATTTCACATCTTATAAAGACTCAAATCACAAATATTAACAAAATAACATATATTTAAGTATAAATAGATCCAAAAATATAATAAAATCGCCATAAAAATAGGGTTGTTTTTGTCTCGATCATATTTTCCCCCACACTTGAACTTTGCTAGTCCCTTAGCAAATCAATGTGTAAGTTAATCAAAAACCAATTTTTCAAGAAATCAATTTGAATTCATACATACATCAAAGAATCAATTCAATCATGAAATCAAAATAACAAAGAATAATAATAATACTTAATCCAAAGATCAAGAAACAACAAGCATCATCATTCTTAAGTAGCCATAATCAAAGTAGCTTTAATCACTTACCATTCTTCACTTTATATAACTACTTCTTTCTATAAGCTCATGTTTTTCTCTCTTTCTCAATTACTCAAAAGATTGCAATGTTATAAATATAAATCAAGAGTCATTGTGGGTTATAATAGATTTTCAAGAGTAATTGTTTTTAGAAAATTGAGGTTACTAACTTCGAAGTGTTCATGATTTGGGGTTACTAACTCCCATTTTTTAGGCTACTAGCACTCTAGAAGGACTCCTTTATTTTTTCAGAGGGACAATATTTCTGCAATTCCATGCCTCTTATCCTCTTTCCAAGGGTTACTAACTCCTTTTGTTAAAGAAAAGAGTGACAACAATGGATTTTTTTTATTTATTTACAGAAATACCTCTTCTCCTCTATCATGGAAAACACTTCTTTTTATGAAAACAATTTTTAATTACCCTTTTTTATAGATAGTCTCCCACACTTATTCTTGACATATATCCATGGCATACTTTCTCAAACATAATTTCAATCAAGATTGAACATAAGTTCTAGAAATAGATAATCATAGAAGCAATTAATGAATAAGATCATATCACAGACTTCAATTATACCTAATTCTAAGAAATCAAACAACATGCTATAACTCAATCAATAAATCAAACATTATTAAAATTCTAAGTATTCATCAATCATAATCAAATCAATTAATCAAAATATGC
>AWUE01017147.1:0-20581 GCA_001974825.2 Corchorus olitorius
GCAAGCATTTTTTTCAGAGAACTTACTCTTAGTCATGCATAATTCTTTGAGAAAATTTGCGTACCTGGGTTTTCGGACAACTTTATCAAGCAATGGAATATTTACCTCTATATTCCGTAGTGAATTGAGTTGCATTGCAAACCTTTGAGGGAACGGTATTGGATCATACTTCTCTTGCATCTCTTCCATCCATTCTTCTTCTGCTTGAATTTGAGCAGCGGTTGCTGGTGAAGTGCACTGACCCTTCTTGTTTTTGGTTGAAAACTCCTTTCTTCTTGGCAATTGAATGTTGGGCATATCTTCTGGTGGTGGTGCAGCAGAGAAAACAGGTGCTATCGGAGGTGGAAGTGGAACATCAGGTGGCTCCGTATTTAGCGCATTCCACTGTTGAGCTCCTTCGATTGAATTGATTGCATAACCTTGTTGGGTCGAGTTCAAGGGTGATTGGACAGATTGAGGTATGCATTGAGGTTCTCTTTGCATACTCAAAAACTGTGTGAACATCTTGGTCATTGTCTCTTGTCGATTTACCAAAGAAGCAATGGCCAAATTAACTTGGTCAATACGATCATTGATCCCTTGGAGAGATTCTGGTTCATGCTCGCTTGTTGAATTCCTTGGTGTGCTGAATTGATAGATATTGTTCGTCATCTTGTTTAATAGCTTTCTCGCCTCTTCAGGAGTTTTGAATCTTAAACCGCCTCCACTAGTGGCATCAATATTGGTTTTATCTGATTGAGATAACCCATCATAGAAGTTTTTGATTAAAAATCCTTCACTTAATCCATGATACGGGCAACTCTCACAAAGTTTGTTGTACCTTTCCCAATATTGGTACCACTTTTCGTCTTGTGATTGGCAGCTAGCAGAGATCTTCTTTCTGACTTCAGAAATTCTTGAGTTTGGAAAATATATTTCCAAGAATGCTTATTGTAGTCCATTCCATGAGGTGATAGATTTCGGTGGTAGACCCCAGAACCATTCTCTTGCTTTTCCTTCCAAAGTGGATGGAAAAGTTCGCAGCTTCACTTGTTCTTCAGGCATTCCAGTGATCAAGGCACACTTGGTGTAGAAGGCTCGTAGATGCTCATGTGGATTTTCATACTCTTCTCCATGGAAAACTAGTAGCAAACGGATCACTCATGGCTTCAATTGTTAGGACATATCCATGTCGGGATAATCAATGCAGAGGGGTTTCATCTCGCGTGCGAAATTCAACTCCCCTAGGGAACGTGTCTGTTCCATCGGATTTCCTACAAAACAAAGATGATCAAGTGCAAATCAAAAAGAAAAAGAAAAGAAAAACAAAGTAAACAATTTCCCCGGCAACAGCGCCAAAATTTATGATCGGTCGTCAGCAAATCATAAAAATAAAAATCCCAACAATTACTAACTAAAGATAGTTAGGGCAAGTAGGGGTCGATCCCACAAAGAGAAAGGTTATTATTCTTTTTCTTAAAACAAAACAAATAAAATAAAGAAGATTTTGAGAGTAAAATTAAGTTAAACCAATCTAGCAATTAAAATTATCTAAGAAAACAATCAAGAAAATTAAAGAAAACAATTAATCAGAAAGCAGAAGATGAGTTGAGAAAATAATTAAAAGAAACCTCCAACATAGAATTAATATCCCTCTTGACAACAATACCATGGATCATTGATATCTAAAGATTATGAAAACAATGGATAGCTTGCTTGGAATTTAATCCTAAATTACCTTAATTAGATAAAACTCTTGATCCAGTGTGAATTATCCCTTTTATTCTTTAAATAATTACCTCTTGATCCAGTGTGATAGCTACTCAAGAATAAAGCATTAAGATCTAGTAATTTACAAGCACAATGGGCAATTAAAAATTGACCAAAGATTCTTAAATCCCTTGGAAGGAAGATCCTTCGCTTTCAATTGCTACCAAACAATTAAATCCGAAGATCCTTCAAGATTTAATTTAGCTAATGCTACTTAATTTATCAAGAAAGTACTAGCTTCAATCTATCAAAACAAGCAACATAGAATTCATGCAGAGATATTAAGAAATACCCTATTAATTTTCATATAAAAGCACAAAATCTCACCATGATATAAGTCAAGAGATCAATTAAATTCTACATTGGAGAAAAGAAAAGGATTACTCACTCATGAATTGAGTGAGCATCCAAAGAAAAGAAGAAAAACTTATCTATGGATGGGAAGAAGAGGGGGCGGCGGCTCCTAGGGCAAACTCCTCCAAATCTTCAACAATTCTTCAAAATAAAATCTCTAGATCTACATACCTCAAAAACCTAGACTTAAGGTGGCTATTTATAGTGGAAATAACCCTAGAAAATCCAATCCTAACTTGGAAAGAGATCTAAGTCGGCTTTGGCTCTAACTTAGACTCCAACTTAGATTAAAAGTCATCCTAGAGTAGAATCCAAGTTAAAATAGGATCCTGAAAAAATCCTGATTTCGTGCAGGGACTTCGACGGCATTTTTGGACTTAAAAACGGCAGAACTGGGTCTTGGACTTCAGAGGAAAGTTGTAGATCTCGGAGTTAGCTTTCCAACGAGTACTCATGGGCTTCAAACGGAGGTCTGAGGAGAAAGTTATGATTTTTCTACCAAAACTGCGCCTGAATCCTAATCCTGTTAGGACTAGAATCGGGAATCTACGGGATTTTGGATATTTCCTTGAATATAGGAGTCATTAATTGGGATTTTAATTCCAATTAATAATTTATATGGGCTGAGTATTTTCCCATATTAAATATCCAAAATTCCTTAGCTTCCAGGCTTATTCATGGCTTGTCTTCAATCCTTCGCAATTAAAGCTCCATTCTTCAATTCTTGCTTCTTGGAAATAATTCTTCAATGGTCTTCAAATCTTCAAATTGTCTTCAATAAGTCTTCAAACACGAACTTCGAATCTCCAAATCTATACTCAACATTACTTTGCTCATATCTGTGTAAAAAGTCATCAAAATAGCTCCAAAAGTAGTGAAAAATATCAAATTATCAATTTCACATCTTATAAAGACTCAAATCACAAATATTAACAAAATAACATATATTTAAGCATAAAATAGATCCAAAAATATAATAAAATAGCCATAAAAATAGGGTTGTTTTTGCCTCGATCAATGTATGTATTTTAGAAAAAAAAATTGAGAAAAAAAATTATGGTCAGTTTTTGTAAAATATTAACCGGAATCGTGTACATTAATCGAAATCAAGGTTTTGGGCTAAAAACACGTTCCTGGGACCAGGTTTAATGTTGCATGATTTTTTGCGTCAAGACTCCTTGAAATATCTACATTCATCTAACTAAATTTCAGCCAAATTGGATTTAAGGATTTGTAAAACAAGCATCTGAATCATGATTCGATTTAATTAGAAATTAATTCGAAAGATAATAGGAAAAACGATATTAGAACCATGAAAAATTCTTCAATATTTTTGGCGTTGAATTATATTATCTTTATAAGTATTGTGGCTAAAAATTGAGGAAATAACTTTCGAGTCAATTTTTGCAAAATTCTAGCCGATCGAAATCGTGTAATAATCACGGTTTTTGGCTGAAAACGCGTTCTGAGCCCCAGGCTAAGTTTTGCATGGTTTTTGGCACCAAGACTCTTTGAGATATCCATATTCATTTAATCAAATCTCAGTTAGATTGGATTTAAGAATTTGTTTTTACGAGTATCTGAATCTTGTTTCGATTATTAGAAATTAATTCTGAAAATATGAACAATGATATTAAACGTGTGAAAAGTCCTCCAATTTTTTTGGCGTTGCATTATATATGTTTTATGAGTATTTTAGCCAAAAATTGACGGAATAATTTTTCGGGTCATTTTTTGCAAAAATTTAGCCGAAATCGTATATTGTTACATCACGGTTTTTGGCTAAAACGCGTTTCGGCGCCCTGGCTTAGTTTTGCATGATTTTTGGCGCCGAGACTCATTGAAATGTCTATATTCATCTAATCAAATCTCAGCCACATTGAATTTAAGGATTTATTTTTACGAGCATCTAAATCTTGTTTATATTTAATTAAAAATTAATTTAGAAAAATATGAAAAACGATATTAAAAGCGTGAAAAAGGCTTTCAATTTTTTTAGCATTGAATTATATTTTTATGAGTATTTTCGTTAGAAATCGAGGAAAAATCTTTCGGATCAATTTTTGTAAAATTTTAGTCGTAATAGTGTACTAATCATCACGGTTTTCGGTTAAAAACGCGTTCTGGGGCCCGGCTCAGTTTTGCATGATTTTTGGTGCAATCATTGAAATATCTATATTCATATAACTAAATCTCAGACACATTAGATTTAAGGATTTATTTTTACGAGCATCTAAATCTTGTTTCGATTTAATTAGAAATTAATTCGGAAAAATTGGAAAAACAATATTAGAAGCGTTAAAAGCCCTTCAATCTTTTTGATGTCGAATTATGTATTTTTTATGAGTATTTTAGCCAAAAATTGAGGAAATATCTTTCGGGTCAATTTTTGCAAAATTTTAGCAAAAATCGTGTACACATCACGGTTTTTGGCTAAAAACGTGTTCCAGGACCATAGCTCTGTTTTGCATGATTTTTGGCACCGAGACTCCTTGAAATATATTTATTCATCTAATCATATATCAGGCATATCGGATTTAAGGATTTGTTTTTATGTGCATTTGAATCTTGTTTCGATTTAATTAGAAATTAATTCAGAAAAAAAAATGAAAACGATATAAAAAGCGTGAAAAGTCCTCCAATCCTTTTGGCGTTTAACTATATATATTTATGAGTAGTTTTGCCAAAAAAATGAGGAAAAATCTTTTGGGTCATTTTAGCATCATGGGTTTTTGGCTAAAAACGCGTTCTGGGTCCCTGGCTCAATTTTTGCATGATTTTTTACGCCGAAACTCCTTGAAATATCTATATTAAATCAAATCTCAGGCATATTCTATTTAAGGATTTGTTTTTACGAGCATTTAAATCTTGTTTCGATTTTAGTAGA
This sequence comes from Corchorus olitorius, assembly GCA_001974825.2. Lineage (NCBI taxonomy): Eukaryota > Viridiplantae > Streptophyta > Magnoliopsida > Malvales > Malvaceae > Corchorus > Corchorus olitorius. The sequence continues at coordinate 4,991 of AWUE01017147.1, forward strand.
AATTAATTCAAAAAAAATATGAAACAAAAATTTGATTAATTTATTCTCAATAATTTGAAAAAATATAGAGAAATTTAATCTTTTCAAAATTAACATTGCCATTATATTGCACAATATGTAACTTAAAATATGTTTCAATCAAAACTTCAACCCCACGTGTGGAACACGTGGCAAATTACTAGTATAAAAAAAGATTATTAAAATTATCGATAGCGTAAAAAAAATGGTAATGTTGATATATAAAAATCAAAAATTCAATATTGATAAAAAGGTTAGTAAAATATTGAGACTTAAAAGTTCTTTTTGTCCACTGAACTTATATGATTTTGACGTTTTGCCCCCTAAACTTTAATTTTGGACATTTTGCCCCTTGAACTTGCAATTTGGAGCCATTTTAGTTCCTTTCAGACGATATTACTGAAATGCCACGTCAGCGTCTTGGTCTGACATGGCCTTGCCATGTGGCATTTTGGTCCAACGTGTCATTGCCACGTGACATTTTTGGCCCGACGTGGCATTGCCACGTCAGCAAAACCGTTTGAGAGGGACTAATGTGTAATCAAATTGCAAGTTTAGGCGCAAAAGGTCCCAAATTAAAATTTATGGGGCAAAATATCAATTTTATACAAGTTTAGCTAGGGGCAAAAATGGAGTTTAGTCAAATTATTGATAGTTGGATGATATGATACGTACTCTGAAGATGCATGAAAATCAATAAATTTACTAAAGTATAATTCGTCATATTCAATTTTTAAATTAAATAATACATAAAAATAGAAATTGAAATACTGCATCGATGTAACTAATTTGAGAAAACAATGTTCCCTTCATTTCTTTTCACTTAATTCAGTAATTTTATAAGTGTTTATACCTCAATTTACAATTGAGGGTAAATTGGTCTTCACATAAATAAAATTAAGATGTGTGGTCAAGATTTAATTAAAAATCCTGAAGGAACTTAGTTTCTGCACCACCCTAGTTCTGATAGAATTAGGAAAATCTAGTAATTAATTAATAAGGGTTGAAATTTATTAATTATTTATTAAATAATAATTATTTTTCAGAATAATTATTATTAATATTCCCCTTTATGCCGCCCCTCCCTAGGGAAGTGGCATAAGAGGTCATGAAGAAGCAGTTTCCTTTAATGCTATTGTCAGCCAGGGAGGCAAGCAGTAAAAAGGGAAGTTGTATGCCATCTAACCATGAGATGAAAAATATCTCATGGACTCACATAATAAGGCCCAAAGTCGTCTCCCATGTAGAGAGAGGCCGCCCTCCTCCCTCAGGAGAGTTGTTTTCCTCTTCCTGCAGGAAGGAGACAGAGAGCTAAAGTTTGTCAGCAAGAGAAACACCTATCTACATGAGAGAGGCATGAGATTTTCAATCTCATACCTCCTTAACATATTCGACCTAACATGATGAAGAAATCGCCTAGCCCTAGCCCTCTCCCTCTCCCCGGGAGGCAAAACTACAACTTTTGCATTGTGTTCAATTAAGGACAAAATGGTAAAATTGACCAATTGAGGAGGCTAGAGACTGCGATTTCTACCAAGGAGCATACCATGATGATCCTTGAGTCATGTAGATCATCCTGGTAAAATTTCACTTTATTCTGACATCGGTGTAAAAACTTATACACGATTTTCAGTTAAAGACAGTTTGGGGAGTGAAACCAAGTTCACCATGAAGCAGAGCTCGATTTCAACCAAGATTTTTCCCATAGTCTTATGGTGATAATCTAAACCTACTGGTGAAATTTGAGCTAATTCCGACTTCGTTTGCAACTTTTGCATTCTTTTCAGTTAAGGACATATGGCTTTCTCACCCCGGTTTAAGCCATTTTCTTAACTAAGTGTTATTTTCATGATTTGATGAGCTAAATATGACTAAGTGTGGAGAATTTCGTGGCCTTGATGTTAAAAGTTCAAGTCATGATGTCAGAAGGCCACTTCTTAGTCAAATTAGTTGGTTTCAGCACAAAGGAAGCAACGAAGGCATGTTAAAGTGTGATATGCAGAAGGAGAAATTGTTCATCACCCATCCAGAGGGATGACTCCCTGACATCCTCTCTTCCCCCTTCCCAGTAGTTGGAAGCAATCAGAAGAAGGAAGAAGAAAGAAGCTTCACTTCACCTTCTTGGAAGCTGTCATCTACTAATGAGGAGGAATTCGCCTTCTTCAGCAAGTCAAGCCCATTAAATGCAAGCCCATGTCGCCCCCTATATAAAGGAATCAACCCCAGAGCTTCAAACAGATTTCACTCATCTCACAAACCAGATCCTGCAGCTACAAACTTGCTCCGCGCAAAAAACCAAGCTCCGTGCTTATTTTCTCTCAAAAAGCTCCGCGCTTTTTCTCTTGTTCATCACGAGTTCTTACTCGTTCTTCAACATTTTCTTGTCTAGATCTTGTCTCCGGACACCCAAACACTCTTTTAGTGTTTTTTTTTCTTGTTTCAATCTTGTCTCATGACATAAAAACACTGTACACGTGTTTCTCTCTCAGTAATAACAATCCGTTGTTATTTTTCTTTCAAATCCAATTGAGGAGATCTTTCAAACGCCATTTTAGGAAGACATGTTGTTGTGGATCCAATGATTTAAATGCTCCGGTGTGAGTTTGATCCAGTCCCCACAAATCACTCTGATCTTTTAATCTGCTGTTCCGCGCACCAGATCTAGTTTTTACATCCTCTTTGTCAATTTCAGCAAATTGACCAGCACGCCCCTATGCTGTCATAAAGTTTTTAACGCGAAAACTCCCCAAGAGATTTTTGGCGCAACAATAAGCTTGTTCTTTACAACAAGTTAACAAAATCCGAAATGCCCAATGTTTTACTACAATAATAACCAATGTCAAGAAATGACTAATTGCAGAAAAGAAAGCATTATTTCCAAGCAAGCAACCAAACAACTGACTTACTGATTCAGTTTTTTATTCATGACAATTAAGGTACAAACTAATAGAGATAAGATATTATCAGTTGTAATTCATATTTAAATTATAGGATATTTGTAACTTAGCATAATACTATTGTAACTATAATTCTCATGTAAATCCTTGTACTGTATATAAGTACAACAGCAATACAATATACAATCATCTTTCCAGCCTAAACAAAACTCTTTATGGTAATTAGAGTTGTCGCCTAACAGCTTCTATCTTGATCTTGAATTTTTTTTTTCTTCTCTCTTCCCTTGGAAAACTCTTCTTCTATGTCTCATTCTCTCTTTGTCATCAATTCCCCTGCCCAACTCCCAATCAAGCTAACCTCTCAAAATTATCCTGCTTGGCGTACTCAATTTACGTCTCATCTCCTCGGCCACAAATTGCTTGGCTACGTTAATGGCTCTAAATCAGCCCCACCTTCTCAAGTCACCGAGACCACTACTGGTGTTACCAAATCTGTCTCAAATCCAGATTTTGAGCTATGGAATCAACAATACCAGTTGTTGCTCCATGCCATCATCTCTTCTACCTCTGAGTCAGTTGCTCCTTTTGTCGCTTCTTGTCAGATTGCCAAACAGGCATGGGAAAAATTAAATCAAATGTTTGCAAAAAATCGAGGTCTCGGAAAATGAGTCTACGAGACAAACTTTGTCAGCCACGCGGGGGAAAAATCTGTCTCTGAGTATCTCCTGTCTCTTCGAACTATAGCTGATGATTTGGCTCTTATAATGCTCTAGTCTCCGTGGATGATCTTGTGTTTTTGCACTCAATGGTGTTGAATCTGAGTACAAAGAGCTTGCAGTTGGCATTAAAGCCCATAAAACACTTATTTCATATGAGGATCTCATGGACAAAATGCTGGACTATGAAACATTTCTTCAAAAGAAGGATATCTTGTCTGATCAATCGGTGATTACTGCTCATGTTGCTCAAAAGTCTGGAAACTAGTCTGGAGGTCGTTCACGGCAAACAAACAAGTCATTCTCTCAAAATAAAGGCTCAAATGAGATGACTGCTAAGGTTGTTTGTCAGTTTTGCGAAAAACCTGGCCATACTGCAAAACAATGCTTCAAAATAGGACCTCGTTCTTCACAAAATCAAGCCCAAGCTAATCATGTCTCCACCTTTTCCGCTGCCCAGAAACAATCTCCTTGGCTTGCTGACACTGGTGCATCTCACCATGTCTGCAACAAACTTGAAAATCTGAATATCTTTCATCCTTATGGTGGCACAGATGAATTATTTGTTGGTAATGGTATTGGCATTTCCATTACACATACAGGTTCCTCTACTATTCCCACTTCTGCAAGCTCTTTTAAATTACAAAATGTTCTTTGTGTTCCTGATGCAAATAATAAGTTTATGTCTGTTTCTAAGTTCTGTCAACAGAATCATGTCTCATGTTAATCTTCCTTGTTGTTTTTTGGTGAAGGATTTGAACTCGAGGATACCTCTTGCTCGAAGCCCGAATAGGAATGGCATATATTAGTTTCCAACAGTTGAGCCTCTTCTTCAACCCAAAGCTCTTGCTCTTGTTAGAATCAAAACTACTTTTCAGATTTGGCATCAACGTTTAGGACATCCTGCTTCCCCTGTCCTTCAGTCTATGATTAAAAATTTCTCTTTACCTTGTTCAAATGTTTCCTTTCATGGTTTATGTACTACTTGCTCCTGCAATAAAATTCATTGCCTTCCTTTTTCCACTTTATCTTTCACCACTACTTCTCCTTTAGAATTGATTTTTACTGATGTTTGGGGATCAAAAATTATTTCAAATGAGGGTTTCCGATACTATGTTTCCTTTGTTGATTATCACACTCGTTACACTTGGCTATTCCCTCTTAAATGCAAATCCGATGTGCTTCCTACCTTTCAAAAATTCAAGGCAGTTGTTGAAAATTATTTTGATAACAAAATCAAATCCATCTACTCCGATGGTGGAGGGGAATACGAAGCTCTCAAATTGATTTTAATTAAGTCTGGCATTCAACACTTGCAGACAACCCCTCACACACCTCAACACAATGTTGTTGTTGAACGCAAACATTGTAGCATTGTTGAGACGGGTTTAACACTCCTTTATCAAGCATCTGTTCCACTCAAATGTTGGCCTTTTGCCTTTCAAACTGCGGTTCACCTGATTAATAGGCTTCCATCAAAAGTTTTATCCAACAAGAGCCCTTTTCAGTGCCTTTTTCAAGAACTACCAAATTATCAAAAACTGAAGGTCTTTGGTTCACTATGTTATCCATGGCTTAGGCCATACAACTCTCATAAACTTGAGCCGAAATCAACCCCTTGTGTCTTTCTTGGTTACTCAAAAAATAAGAGTGCTTACCTTTGTCTAGACTTGAAAACCAACAAGTTATATACATCCAGACATGTTCTCTTTGATGAGTACAAATACCCATTCAAATTGTTACCCACTTCATCACAACAATCTCCTACCTTAACTGATCTTCTTTCTGATTTACCTGTGACTACAACTATTCTTTCTTGACCAGGTTTGGCTGCAGCACATGGAAACTCATCCTCTTCAGAGCAATTGGTATCCTCCATCGTTGATTCCAACGCCAACTTGGTAAGCACAAACTCTCTTCCTACATATTCTGTTGTGACATTTCTTGCACCTTCCTCTAACCCACCCACTCGCACTCATCCCATGACTACCCGCTCACAAAACCAAATTTTCAAACTGAAACTTCTAAATACAGCCACTAAACACCCCATACCACATGCTGTTGAACCCAGCAGTGCAACTCAAGCTATCAAATCAAAACAGTGGAAACAAGCTTTGCTTGAAGAGCTACAAGCTTTGCTTGAAGAGCTACAAGCTTTGCATAAAAATAACACATGGACACTTGTTCCTCCACCTTCCACACAAACAATCATTGGTTATAAGTGGGTTTTTCGAATCAAAACTAATCATGATGGGACTGTTTCCAGGTATAAAGCACGTTTGGTTGCAAAGGGATTCACTCAACAGGCAGGTTTGGACTACAAAGAAACCTTTAGCCCTGTGGTTAAACCAGTTACGGTTCATCTGGTTCTTAGCATAGCAGTGTCCAACAGCTGGGGTTTACATCAATTGGATGTAAACAATGCATTTTTACAAGGTGAGTTAACTGAAGAGATTTATATGCAGCAACCACCTTTGTTCCATGACAAATCATTTCCCAAACATGTTTGCAAACTAAACAAGGAAATTTATGGCCTTAAGCAAGCGCCGCGTGCATGGTACCATGCCTTAAGTACCTTTCTATTGTCCTATGGTTTTAAAAATTCTGCTGCAGATGATTCTCTATTCATCTATCATTCTGATGCAATCATAGCTTACATGCTGGTATATGTGGACGACATCATTGTCACTAGTAATGATTCTCATTTTCTACAGAAGTTCATTTATGCTCTTTCATGCAAATTCTCTCAAAGACTTGGGGACTCTCAATTATTTTCTTGGTGTACAAGTGCAATCTACTTCGCAAGGCTTGTTCTTATCGCAAAAGAAATATATTCTAGATTTGTTGGAGAGTACAAATATGTCTGGAGCAAAGCCTGCTGCAACCCCTTTATCTAGCTCTACTGCACTGACACTTCATGATAGTACTGCGTCCACTGATCAAACTAAGTATCGAAGGATTGTAGGCTCTCTACAATATTTGTCTTTAACAAGACCTAACATTAGTTATGCAGTCAATCGCTTGTCTCAGTTTATGCATAAACCGACTGTCACACACTTTGCAGCATTAAAAAGGGTCATTTGATTTCTCAAAGGAACACTTCTACATGGCTTGCTCATTCGGACAGAATCATCACCTGCTCTATTTGCCTATTCTGACTCTGATTAGGCCGGCAATCCGAATGATCGACGATCAACCTCTGCATATATTATATATCTTAACCACACTCCCATTTCCTGGAGTTCTAAAAAGCAAAAGATCGTTGCTAGGTCCTCGACCGAGGCCGAATACCGTGTTGTTGCCACTGCTGCTGCTGAACTTACATGGATTCAGTCACTCATGACAGAATTACATATGCCATATTCGCCAAGGCCAACCATTTATTGTGATAATGTTAGTGCTATATATACCTGCTCAAATCCGGTCTTCCATACACGCATGAAACATCTTGATTTGGACTACTTCTTTGTTAGGGAATTGGTTCAAACTGGTCTTCTTCGTGTTAAGTACATATCTACCACTCAACCGCTAGTCGACATGCTTACCAAGTGCATGCTTCAAGCTACTGCTATCCAAGATTGGAGTCTCTCTAGAATCCACCATCTTGTGGGGGGATAATAGAGATAAGATTGGTCAAGGCAGTTGAGATGTTATCAGTTGTAATTCAAATTTAAATTATAGGATATTTGTAACTTAGCATAATCCTATTGTAACTATAATTCTCATGTAAATCCTTGTACTGTATATAAGTACAACAGCAATAAAATATACAATCGTCTTTCTAGCCTAAACAAAACTCTTTACAAACAACAAGAGTAGTGAAGAACATTATACTGCAAAAAGAAACCCAAAATACATCAAAGCAAAGAAAAACAGTGAAAAAAGCAAAGAAAAACATGAAGCTTTATTCAACCATTGCCCTTACCGTGGACAATTGGACATATCATTATCCTTGAACCTTCCTTAGGAAACAATATACTGCAAAGATAACAAAAAGCTTGTCTTTCATTTCTTCCACGAACTTGAAATAGGCTCGTCTCCAAGACTGTTTGATTACCAAACTTCCACAAACAACCCAAAATCCTACGATGAATCCCAGCCCCATGCTTACATAGAACCAAAACCTGTCATGTTTGTCTTCATGATCACCTTCCGACTCTCCTTTTCTATCTTGTGCATTTTTGTTACTTGTTGATGAGCAACTGGTTGACAATGGAGGACTAGAAAGCTTGGGGTTCCCTTGATATATGGAAGGATCATTGAATGTCTGAAACTGGTTGCTTGTTGGAATCGGTCCTGATATGTTGTTGAATGACAAATTCAAGTAGTTCAATAAAGTCATTGAGGACATGCTAGGAGGAGTTGGACCAGAAAGATTGTTGTGTGACAGATCAAGAGACTCTAACCGTTGCAAGTTTGCAATGTTGTTCGGTATCTGGCCGGTCAAGTGGTTCCATGACAAATTCAAAGTGCCCAATAATGACTAGGGATGCAACCGGGTAGGGTACCCGCGAATTTTGAGGTACCATACCCTAACCCTATTATTTTCTAGGGTACCCGTACCCTATAACTACCGGTTATTTTTTAAAATCACTACTCGTACCCTACCCGTATAAAATATCAACTACCCATTAATTACCCTAACCCGATAAAAAAACCCGAATATTTTTTTGATTTATAATTAAATAATAATAAATTAATTAAAATTAAAGAAATAAATTAGAATTAACTTGTATAATTGTAGAACAAATTTAAAAATTATATTTTTAACAATAAACAAATTTTAATTAGGTTAATTAGGAGTAATTTTTAAGTAAAAATATAATATAAAATAAAATTTTAATATTAAAATAATTAATTAGTAACCGGGTTCGGGTAGTGGGTACCCTAAGGTCACTACCCGAACCTGTCACGGGTACTAAAATCACTACCCGTACCCTACCCTAACCCTATTATACAATACCCTAACCCTACTTAATCGGGTCGGGTAGTGACGGGTACCCTATTATCCACTACCCACTTGCATCCCTAATAATGACAGCTTTGTCAAGTGATCTGGTATCTCTCCTGCCAGATAGTTGCTTGATAAGTCTATGGCATGGACGAGCGGAATTATCTTGGTATATTCATTTGTTCTACCTTTGGTCACTAGCTCCACGTGCTCTTCAAATGATATATCCTGTATAAAGGCCGGTGGTTCACTAGAGTAATAACCCAAATGAGTAAAAGCTTCCGAATTGCCCAAGCATTCAGGAATGGAACCAGATAAAGGTCATTTTGAAGCGCCACTAATGCCCCTTTTTCTTGTAGTGAAGGGAAATTTGCAGAGTTCTTCTGGAATGCTGTATAAAGGCCGGTGGTTCACTAGAGTAATAACCCAAATGAGTAAAAGCTTCCGAATTGCCCAAGCATTCAGGAATGGAACCAGATAAAGGTCATTTTGAAGCGCCACTAATGCCCCTTTTTCTTGTAGTGAAGGGAAATTTGCAGAGTTCTTCTGGAATGCTTCCTGTCAAGAGGTTGGCTCGTAATCCCAAGTAGGATAAGAACATATTATTTGCAATCAAGTTAGGTATTGTCCCCGTAAATTGATTTTCTCCAAGATCAATACTCCATCTGTCCCTTTTTATAAGTCCCCTTATAGAAGCTTTTTTTGTCCCAAAATATAAGTCCCCTTTCTAAACCCAGTGCATATTTTACTTAATTTACCCAAGTTACCCTTGCTAGTGGTGACAGAATTTATGAAGAGAGATAGTGAGTGGGAGGAGGAGAAAGAGTTAGTGGGGGGGAGAGAGAAGAAGGGCAAACTTGGAAGTAGAAGATAAAAGATTATAGAATTTAGAGCTTTAACTGTATTTCTTAATATTTGCAATACAATTGAAAGGGACTTATAAAAATGAACAGAGGGAGTACATAACAACCCCGAGCAGTTGTGCAAGGTTGTAGAGAGCTCGCCAGAGAGATTGTTACACTTCAGAGTCAAAAAGTGGAGCACCTCTAATGAACAAAGGGAGCTTGGAACGCCACCTGACAACTTGTTTTCGGACATATTTAAGATCATTAAATCTTGCAACCTCTGCAACTGCTTAGGAATCAGTCCTGATAAATCATTGCTTGAAAGATCAAGAAAACTCAAACTTGCCATGTTGTTAATGGGAGCGGGAATACTACCATTGAGAAAGTTCCTTGAAAGATCCAGTTTGTCCACATTGGACATTTTATGGCCTATATTTGAAGGAATTGGTCCGGAGAAAAGATTGTTCCTCAGGGAAAGACTTATAACATTTGGCCATATAGGGATTGAACCCTCCAACAGGTTGAAACCTAAATCCAACCACACTGGTGGTCCGTTAAAACTGACTGATTCGGGAAGCTTTCCTCTTAATTGATTATCAGAAACATCCACCCACCAAAGCCGAAGAGATGTTAGGCTCCAAAACCAATCAGGTATGGCGTCAGAAATACCGGCACTGGAAAGTGTAAGCTGAGAAAGATGATCAGTTTGAGTTGTGAGCCATGATGGAAATGCAGGACCTAATTGGCAATCACTCACTGCAAGGTCATCTAAACTGAAAGAAGGTATCCAGTCTTGACTCAAGTTGAAAATCACAGATTTGCTTATGGATGATAAGCTGAAATAGAATAACTCTGAGAGGTTTCGAAAATGATTTTCGGTAGAACTGGCAGATGGGCGGGTCGGGTTGGATTTGGGTTCGGTTGTTTGGGTTGGGTCAGTTTCGGGTTAAGAAAATTTCGGGTCATACGGGTTCGGTTAATTTTCGGTTTCGGGTTGGGTTGGGTTCGGGTCGTTCAAATGTCGGGTCATTTGGGTTCGGGTCAATTTTGGGTTGGGTCGTTTTCGGTTTCGGGTCATACGGTTCGGATAATTTCGGGTTTGAACCTCGGGTTTTTGGGTTCGGTTCTTTTCGGCTTCGGGTCGTTACGGTTCATTTTTTCGGGTTGAATAGTCGGGTCATTTCGGGTTTCAAATTTGATTCGAGTCATTCAAGTTTGCCTTTCTCGAAGTTTAAATAAAACTTTTATTTCTATTCTTATAATTTGGGATTAATAAAAATTATTTTCCAATTGTAGTTATAACATTTTTTTTGAAATTCATTATTTTGATTTAAGAAGGCCGATATTTTCTATAACAATATTTTTATTTTATATTAGTCTTTCAACTAACTCTTTTTTGTGGCATTTATTCGATAATTTTATATTAATTTTTTACCATAGAAAACACAATTAGTCTTTCCATATCGATTCATTAAATTTGACATTAATTATACAACTTATTTAAGTTTTTAACTTTTAAGTTCTATACCTTCATGGTTTAAAAGTTCAATTTAAGGACCAAAGTAAAATACATTAATATAACTAATAATTCCAATCTTGGAGATTTTTTTTTGAAATTTCCAATCTTGGAGATTTAAGTCTTAATTAATCGGTACAAATATAATATATATATTTGTACAAATATATAGTATATATATTTAGGTCATGTCTCTGATTTATACTATATATATTATATAATAGACTTTCAAATCTTGTTTTTTATTTTAGGTCATGTCTCTTTTGTTCATGTTTTAAGGGAGGAAACTTTTAGGCTGATTTCTTGGCTAAGCTTGGTGTCTCTAGAACATCAAACTTGATTGATTTGTTGTAATCTCTTACCTTATTATTAATAATATTTATTACTTAAAAAAAACAAATATATATTTATAGTATACATATATATTATATAAGAATCAAAATTGAACAATAACTTGATCCAATGATCCTTGACTAATATATAAATTAAATATTTAAACTAAACTAATCGCAACGTTTAAATTTTAAATTAACATAAATTAAATATGTAATGCATATGTTTTAATACTAATTTAAACTAATTAAATTAATGAAAATTAATTGTAAATTATTTCAAATTAAAACTAATTAAACATTAAATTAAACAAATTATGAAAATGCAAGCTTTTAAATTAAACAAATTAAAATCTGTTAGACCCTAATTTGAACAAATGTGAGACTTTGGGGATTGCATTGCATCACACACTAAGTACTACTCTGCACAATAGCACAATATAATTTAATCCATTTTTCTTATATTATAACTCATAATGCATTTTATTTACCTCTTCAAATTTATATAACTTATAACTTATAAATATATTGTATTAATTGAAATATTCATTGGTATTGATTTTTATATGAACTATATTATATTAAAGTATAAATATTTAAATAAATAGAAAAATATAATTTAATTCTAATATTTTATAGTAAAAATAATTTCTATTATTTGTAATAATCAATTTTAATGGTATAGTTTCAATTTTCAATTCAAGACTAAAAAAATTAGCAATAAATATCATGAAATTGAGATTTGATGTGGTAAAATACTAAAATAGAATTAAAACTATCAAATATATAATGTTTGATAATTATTTTACAATTTTTAGTTTTTACAATTTAAATATAATAAATTTTAATTCGGGTCATTTCGGGTTAATCTGTCGGGTTGATCGGGTTCGGATCATTTTGGGTTTGGGTCATTTTCGGGTTCGGGTTGTTTGGATTCGGGTAATTTCGGGTTCGGGTACCCAAAATTTCGGGTCATTTCTGGGTTGGGTCAGTTTCAGTTTCGGGTTGGGCGGATTGGGTTGGTTGACTTTTTTGGTCAAATCGAGTTGGGTTGGGTTTGGTTTCGGGCAGTCGGGTTGGGTACCCACAGTCGGGTCAGCTTTTGCCAGCTCTAATTTTCGGTGATGAACCCTTCCCATGAATTTCCAAATAGCTAGCTCAAGTTTATATAGACTTGTGAGTTGTCCAATGCTTTCTGGAATGGTCCCAGTCATTGAGTTGAAAGATAGGTCCAGCATTCTCAAACTAGACAAATTCCCCATAGACATTGGGAGTGAACCTGACAATGAGTTTCGCTTAAGCTGAAGGTAGTCTAAGACTCTAAGTACTTGAGGGAACCCAAGGACTCAGGCAAGTTTCCTTTGAGATTATTTGAACCCAAATCTATTTGAGCTATGGTTTTATTGCCACACCCTGTCAAGGCCTCTATGACTTCATTAATTTCACCATTGATTGCGTTATATGACAGATCTAGCTTTTGAAGGTTGCACAGGTTTCCCTTTGAAGTCTTGGGTATGGAACCTTTCAACTCACAATCATTGAGATTAATCTTTGTGAGGATGCTTATATTAAACAACCAAGGAGGTAATGAAGAATTGAAGTTGTTAAAACCGAGATCAAGGACTTGAAGTGAAGAACTTCACTTGCTTATATTCCACGTTCCATACCTCCTTCACTTCACTTCAAGATGTTCCATGAACGTTATCTGCAAGATGCATTATATAAATTTTAATATATAAATTACATGCTTTACATTAAAATCTAAGTGAAAAGATGTAAATGGGAGTGCAACTTACCACTTGCTTTACGAGCTTCACCTTTGAATCGTGTTTGCAATTTTTTCTTCAATGAATCCAGAATTAGAACTTGTTCCTTGACCAAATCAATGATGCAAAGGAACCAATGCTTTTCAGATATGTTCATTGGAAGGTAGATCTAATCAAGTTTTTGATTGCATTTCAAATTAATATCAGTTAACAAACCTTCAATTTAACGATATATCACTAAAATATTTAAATCAAAAGCTTTCTTTACCCTTTGACATGATAGTAGCACACCCATGTATATAATGTTGGCGAAAACGTGGTGGAAAACTTAACTTTTATTGAACAAACTCTTAAATTAATTACAAGCTTCACTCTTGACACACTTGCACTAAACACTCACTCACGACTCTTGCTATCACTTACTCACTTTACTCACTTTCTCCTCAATTGCTCACTCTTTTTCTCTTGCTCTCTCAACTCGACTACACACCAATTAGCCTATACCTCTATATTTATAATGGTTCAAGTCGGTGTATAAACCGACATTACAATTTTCTAGACTTTTCTTCAAAGTCAGTTATAGTAAATATATCTACTAAGTTTTCAACTTGCTAGATTCTTCTAAATTAAACCGACTTAGTTCTTTTGCTAGAGTATTCTTGACTAAACAAAGCTTCATGCTTCTATAATGATCTAGCTAGTGCACCGGCAATAATTAGGAAGTCTCTAGTAAATTTGAGATAGGCGGTGACTTTCAACACTCCCCCTCACCGCCTACTCTCTCCAATTGCTAGTCTCGTAGTCATCTTGTGTCGTCTTCTAAATTCTTCATCTTTTCTCCATTTCGCTTGCTTAGAGGACTCTGCCAAGCGTGTTTCCTCAATTATGGCAACATTGGCATATTTTGGATTTGGTTTCCGCTGCCTCAACGATCTTCGCGGAGCTGGCTGAGCAACATGTTCTTCGGCCTCCTCTACATGGGACGGCTTGTCTTCGTCATGAGCCTTTATTGGAGACTGCTCACCTACAGGTTCTTCAATTTCTTCTTCTCTTGGTAAAGTCTAGGGCTGCTCGTCCATCTTTTCTTGTAACTTCTCTTCAATTTCATTCGAGTTGGGCAGCAACACGGCTTGTGGCAACCACCACGAAGTTGTCTCATCGAACACAACATTTCTTAATACATAGCATCGGCCTGTTGTTGGATCGCAACATCTCCATCCTTTTCTTTGGTTATCATAATCCACAAATATGCAGCGAACTGCCTTTTTGTCGAATTTGCTACGTAAGTGGTCAGGCACAAATACATAGCAAACACAGCCAAATACTCTAAAATGGCTTACTGTGGGTTTCATGTTCCATAATTTTTCGAACAGCGAAGTAAAGCCAAGCCTTGCTTGCGGAAGCCGATTAACCACATGGGCTACAGTCTTCATGCACTCTGCCCAAAATCGTGGTGGCACATTTTTCGCGTGCAGCATGCTCCTGCATATCTCTGCCAGGTGCCAATTCTTCCTCTCGGCAACTCCATTTTGTTGCGGTGTTCTCGGGCATGTCAACTGCCGACGAATTCCACACTCTCGCAAATAATCTGAAAATTCTTTAGATGTGTATTCTCCACCATTGTCTGTACGCAGACATTGTATCTTCCGGCCAAGTTCTTTCTCCACTTTCTCTTTAAATACCTTAAACTTAGCAAACGCCTCTGCTTTCTCTTTCATAAAATCGACCCAAACGTACCTTGAGTAGTCATCGATGAATGTGATCATGTAACGGTTCCCGCTAACAGAGGGTTGCTTCACTTTGCCAAAGACGTCGGAGTGAACAAGTTGGAGAGTAAATTTAGGTGAAAGTCAATAAACTAAATCCATAGTTACTCAAGTGATATAGATATTTTACACGATATTTCCTCAATTTTTGGCTAAAATACTCGTAAAAAATATATAATTCGACATAAAAAAGACTGAAGGGCTTTTAATGCTTCTAATATTGTTTTTCCAATTTTTTCCGAATTCATTTCTAATTAAATCGAAACAAGATTCAGATGCTCGTAAAAACAAATCCTTAAATCTAATGTGTCTAAGATTTAATTAGATGAATATAGATATTTCAAGGATTGCACCAAAAATCATGCAAAAATGAGCCGGGCCCCGAAACGCATTTTTACCCAAAAACCCTATTGCGAAAAATCATGTACACGATTTTCGCCTCAAATTTTGCAAAAATTGATCCGAAAGATTTTTCCTCGATTTCTAACGAAAATACTCATAAAAAACATATAATTCAATGACAAAAAAAATTGAAACCCCTTTTCACGCTTTTCATATCGTTTTTCATATTTTTCTGAATTAATTTTTAATTAAATCGAAACAAGATTCAGATGCTCGTAAAAAAAATCCTTAAATTCAATGTGGCTGAGATTTGATTCGATGATCATAGATATTTTAAGGAGTCTCGGCGCCAAAAATCATGCAAAACTAAGCCGGTGTCTCGAAACGCGTTTTTAGTCAAAAACCATGATGATCTGAAAATTTATTTCGTAAATTTTTGGCC
>AWUE01017148.1:0-20012 GCA_001974825.2 Corchorus olitorius
CTTAAATCCAATTTAACTGAGATTTGATTAAATGAATATGGATATCTCAAAGATTCTTGGCGCCAGAAATCATGCAAAACTTAGCCGGGGCCCCGGAACGCGTTTTTAGCCAAAAACTGTTATGATTATTAGACGATTTTGATCTGCTAGGATTTTGCAAAAATTGACTTGAAAGTTATTTCCTCAATTTTTAGCCATAATACTCATAAAAATTATATAATTCACCGCCAAAAATATTGAAGGGCTTTTCATCCTTCTAATATAGTTTTTCCTATTATTTTCCGAACTAATTTCTAATTAAATCAAAACATGATTCTGATGCTTGTTTTACAAATCCTTAAATCCAATTTGGTTGAAATTTGTTTTAGATGAATGTTGATATTTTAGGGAGTCTCGGCGCAAAAACCTGAGCCCAGGAACGCGTTTTTAGTCAAAAACCGTGATTTCGACTAACGTACACGATTTCGACTAATATTTTGCAAAAATTGACCAGAAATATTTTTTTCTCAGTTTTTGTCTAAAATACTTATAAAACATATATAATTCAAATCAAAAAAAGATTGAAGGACTTGTAACGCTTTTAATATCGTTTTTTCATATTTTTCTGAATTAATTTCTAATTAAATCGAAACAAGATTCAGATGCTCGTAAAAACAAATCCTTAAATGCAATCTGGCTGAGACTTGATTAGATGAATATAGATATTTCAAGGAGTCTCGACGCCAGAAATCATGCAAAACTGAGCTGGGGTCCTGAAACGCGTTTTTAGCAAAAAAAAAAACGTGATGGTTTTACATGATTTCAGCTAAAAATTTGCAAAAAAAAATGACCAAAAAAATGTTTTCCTCAATTTTTAGCCGCAATACTCATAAAAAATATATAATTCAACGCTAAAAGAATTGAAGGGCTTTTCACGCTTCTATTATCATTTTTCCTATTTTTTTCCGAATTAATTTCTAATTAAAACGAAATAGGATTTAGATGTTTGTAAAAACCATGGCTGGGATTTGGTTTTGTCTGGTTTTCCCTCCAAATTAGAATTTAATCTCTAGACTAGAGCAAAGTTGTCATGTCATTAATATTTCAATGTACCACAGTTCAGAGTTGCTAGACTTTCCGAAGCTTGTTTGACAATGTCAATTGGATTCGAAGTTAATGAGGGTATGGTATGGTTACTGGTTAGCCCTGATAGTGATTCGCGGAGACTAACTCAATTATTCCTCTCAAGATTTAATGTCCATTTACTCTTTTCTGTTGACTTGATTGACTGGAGATTGGAGTTGGACTTAAAGATCCAAACATCAAATTTTCCGGCCAAAAAAAAAAACATCAAATTTAATGTCCATCTACTTGACTCACTGGACAATAAATAGAGGAAAAGATCCCAAGCAGTGATGTTTTATATATTTTGACTGATTCAATGAAACATATATTTGGCTCAAAATATAACTTTTGTTTTTTATTCAATGAAACACATCAAGCTTTATTTGTAATACAATTAATTACCCTTTCATTGACCCTAAAGCTACCTTAACAATACTTTTAAGCATCAGACTTGTTCATAAGCTGATAACTGGTTACAGCCTTCTGTTCCACGTCAGTACGAACAATATTTTCATCAAACTTCAGAATCTTTAGCAACAGACGGAGTCTATCAAGTTCACCAATTTGCTAGTAAAAGATGTGAAGATGAATAAGAATTCGTTCAAATTAATAATTCCCATCAATTGTAAAATTGTGAGTAGAAGTCCTTACCGCGTTCATGGGAGGAAATGGTGACATCATGTATGATATTAAAAGCATCCCACACTCAGAACTGCAGTACATATGGGCAAGAAATGAGTTATTTTGAGAAAGGTTTAGCCTAATTCACAAAGATGTTGAATAACTATTAAATACAAATAGTTTTACAGCATGAAAATGTGATTTTCACTCACCCAGTACCATCCCTTCCAATCCAACTTGGAGATATAATGTCAAAGTCTTGTACCCTGCACGGCTTTGAGAGTTCCGACTTGCAAAATGACTCATTGTCAAATAGCTCATCCATGAACTTTATCTGCAAGATGAATTATATAGATTTAATATATAAATTGCATGCTTTACATTAAAATCTAAGTGAAAAGAGGTAAATGGGAGTGCAACTTACCACTTGCTTTACGAGCTTCACCTTTGGATCGTGTTGCAATTTTTTCTTCAATGAATCCAGAATTAGAACTTGTTCCTTGACCAAATCAATGATGCAAAGGAACCAATGCTTTTCAGATATGTTCATTGGAAGGTAGATCTAATCAAGTTTTTGATTGCATTTCAAATATCAGTTAACAAACCTTCAATTTAACGATATATCACTAAAATATTTAAATCAAAAGCTTTCTTTACCCTTTGACATGATGGTAACACACCCATGTATATAACACCATGTTTTACGGTACAATAAGAGGATACAATGGACTGTATCTTCTGCTGCATAGTATCCACACAAAGTATTTTTTGCTGCAGAAATTTAGCAAATTTAGGTGAGAGTCAATAAACTAAATCCATAGGACCATAGTTACTCAAGTGATATAAATATTTTACACGGATATTTTAGCTGTCATCATACCACGAAAGTGGTTGGTAAAAACCACTGAGTCTTATAATCTGTATTCCCCTCTTTTTTTGCCATCATGAACACGGCGGCATTAATCACCTGTAATAAGGAAATTTAAGCATAACTTATTAATAATTTGAGGTACTATGGCTAATCTACCAACATAAACATTTATGTTTACCTCTAAACGCTATTATACCTACCACATCTTTTACCCATTGACCATCATTCAAACTTTGCAGTTCTATTCTTTCAGCAAAGCAATTTTGTTGCATATTGCATAAGACTTCCCTGCATTTTTGGTTAAGCTATCAGTTTAGTGTATGGAGAAAAGCAAAACAATAACATATATTAAGAAGCATTGTGTTTACTTACTTCTCATCATTATCCTTTACTAGGACATAATAGCACAAGGCTCTATCAACTTCATCCTCAAAGTTTTCTTCAATTTTCTTTGGGATCACCTCGGATTGAACATTTAACATGATTATTTTGCAATAACTAAATGGAAACAAGAACATCACTAGATAATTGGATAATTGAAAAATAATTGATTGGGAACATAACTAACAAACCTTAAGCATTTTGGATTGAGCTCGTGTCCTTTGCCTAAACATAGTTGTATAAGGCGAGCATTTTGCATGGTCCGGTTTTTGATAACTTGTGTCTCGCAACCTTTTCCTCGAAGATAACTTTGCTTTTGATGATGACTCCACCTCAGCTGTGGCATCCTCATTGCTTGTCCGACTCTCTTGCACCTCATTTTGAACAAAAGCAGACTGTAAATCAATGGTGACAGAAGCATCATTCTTGCAAATGGGTTTGGATTCCGGAGAAGGCGGTGATTCCTGCTTGCTATTTGTATTATTTTGATCTTTATCCTCTAGTCTTCCCTGATCAGATCCTTCCACTTTGTTTGGAGGGGACATTCCTGTTAGTCTCTCTTTAATTAATTCTTGCAAGTTTCTTAAATCAGTTCCCATCTCCACAAATTTTTCCATCACATCCTTGCGGAAATCATGAAATTCATTTTTAAGATTGTCCAACGCGCCAAATATGTCCTAAGAATTAAGAGCATTATTAAAAAAAACATTAAATAACTGTAAAAAATACTCTGTTTCCATCTGCATTACCAGTATGTTTTCACTAATATAGAGTTTCCCATTTTTACTTATATTGAATTGAAAGTTACAACTAAATCTTCCACATTTTATATCCTGAAACTTCAACTTTATTTGTAATGTTAATGGAAAACTTACCACATCACCCTTGCAAAATGTCCTCTGCCCCCAAAGTTTGTCACGCATGTCATCCAAGATGACAACCTACACAAATCAGTATATAATTTTTCCCCATTAGGTTCCTAAACTCAGACTATATAGTAAAGTTGCATTTAACAATTAAAGTTAGGAAAAGGCAAAGCCTTTGATGGTATAACACTAGTAACTTCTCACCTTGTTGGTACTCAAACCTCCTACTTTATGGATATGTCTAATTGATTTCTGTACTTTGACATCATCCCAATCAGCTATGCGGGGAATTCGTCTTTCTGTGAGAGGTGTTGTAGCTCCACCAATATTGTAAACACGCTCGAAAAAAAATACCTATAGAATAATTTTTCAATATAAATATTTTTATATAGAAGTTAGGAAAACATACATCATGTTGGTAAGGAGAGGATAACTTACAATAAGGAACAATATAAAACCGCTACAACATCCTTGCTTGTGGCTATGAAACCCTTCAATACCATTCAAAAGATGATCATATAACACTTTTCCCCAATTAACATCCTTCAATTTGGTCACATCTCTTATAGAGAACAAATAAGATTGTGGAATGTCTATTCTCATAGTAGGACACAGTATCTTTCCTATTGCATAGAGTACAAACTTTACCTTAAACTCATCATTTCCCTCCTCCATTTTTTGAATTTCTTCCTCTAACCACTGGATCTTAATTTGTTTAGGAAGATTGTACTTTTCCCTAATCTTTTCTACTTCATCCACAGACCCAGAGGTGTCTAAACTATTTCCTTTTGATGACAAACCCATTACCCATTCCACATCTTCAACGGACATGCTTATTTTCTTTCCTTGCATTTCAAAACATCGTTCAGACACATTAAAGTGATGCAATAGGTTTAGACAAAACTCACGATACATTTTCTTCATTTTTAGTGATAATAGTCCACCAAGTCCAACTTCTTTGATTGCGTCCATTTTCCCTTTGGAAAAACTACTTACACATTGTACAAATGACCGGGGACTGCATCGAGTTGCCAGGTATACCTAAAAGATGTAAAAATAGAAATCCAACTTTGTTAAAACTTTATAGGACTTATCTAAGCCATATAAGCTCAAATTTTCATATATAGCATTGCAAATTACCTTCGAAGAGGGAGAATGTTCCTGAATATCGTGTCTCTCCTTGAAAGCCACAAGCCCTTTCGTTGCTTTTATTTTCCATCCTTCTTTTTCTTCTGCAGGGAGAGAGTGCCAAGCTTCTTGGAGTTCTGCCTTCGTCTACCAATAATTAAGAAAATTCCCACATTCAAAATTTAGTGCCCACATCATAAATCGATAACTCCCACATATTAGTTATTACAACTTACATATTTAGACTTTTTGATATTGCCATGATCATCTTCATCATTCGAACACTTCCATTTACTGTTATTACCAGATGAAAGAATATATAATTCAGACATTGATAAACATATACAAGGCAATAAACGTACAAGAGCCATTTATCATACCACCACAATGCATATCCAGAATAAGGAGGAAGCTTCTCATCAATGGGACGATTCGGGGTCTTGTTCAAATCTTTTCTCACCTCCAAATGCAAATCTTCTTTAGATGACAACTTCTTCTTCTTAGTAGGCCTCCTCCTTAACTCAAAATTTTCCATCTCCTCATCTATGTAATCTTCCATCTACTAGTAACTTTTTGTCTGCAAAATCATTTAAACATATAATATATATTCATTTATTCACACCCTATATCCCAAATAAAAAGCAATTAACTCAACCTAATTAATTTGTATCTGAATAAAAACAGAACAAGAAAAGAAAAAAAGATAAAGCAGGAACTAATAAGAGTAATACTAATAAAAAAAAAGATGATAGATCATGTTACTAATTTTTAATTAAAACATTACAAATAATCACACATTGCAGCAAATTGAGGAACGAGATTATTAAATTTAAACGGTTGAGACTGACCTGAATTGATTTGTATATGAATAAAAACAGAACAAGAAAACAAAAAAAGATAGAGCAGGAACTGAGAGTAATACTAATTAAAAAAAAGAAAAAAAAAAAAGATGATAGATGATGTTCCTAATTTTTAATTAGAACATTAAAAATAGTCACACATTGCATCAAATTGAGGAAAAAGATTATTAAACGGTTGAGACTGACCTAATTGATTTCAATCGAAACAACTATTGGCTTTGGATGCAAATGAAAAAGAATTAACCCCAAATTCAATCTCTTTTATGCGATAAGAGATCAAATAAATAGCACAAATATTTTGGATTTTGCTAATCTTTGATGGTGGTGCTGGACAGGGACGACGGCACAGTCACAGGCCACCTGGGAGTACAGACTACAGACTAAGTTTTGATTACTGCCGCCAAATACACAATTGGGGTTTTCCTGTCATTTGGCACCCACGGATTTGGTGTTTTATCAAAATGGTTATGGTTGGCTTGGGCTACAAAGTAACCTAAATAATAAATCCCTTTTTGGTAACTGAATTGGGTTTTTTAGTAATTTTGATTAGAAAATTGGTAATCTCAATTAATGGTTACTAAAATTGGAATAATTGATACCATAATAGCTCTTTTACTAAATTTGAGCTCAGGTCAGTTTCGAGTTCAGACTCTTTCCTGTTCAATTTTTTTTGTTTTATTATTAAATTAAGGTTAGTTTAGGTTGTGCTCAAATAAGAATTAAGGTTAGACTCAGACTTGGGCCATTTCGAATTCAGGTTAGGAAATTTCTCATAGTTAACCTTTTTTATTAAATCGAATTTGGTTGAGTTCGGATTTGAACAGGTTCTAGACGTGTTTAGGGTTCATTTTGCAACTTCTAGAAAAAATAGAAGTTGATGTTGATAAAATTGGTAAAACCCATAGGTTTCTTAGTAACCTTTTATTAAAAAGATTGATAACCTCCATTATTTATAAGAGGTTACCAAAATTAATGACAATGAGAGGTTACTGAAATTGTTGATAAAATAGTAATGATTTTTATGGTAAAATCTTTAAATTGGCAACCTTAATTGTTCATGAAAGATTAAAAAAATTAATGATATGATGGGAGGTTATAAATTGTTGGTAAGGTATTTGTTATTTTGGTAACTTCTTAGTGGCTTTTATGTGAACTTCAATTAAGAAAATCCGTAACTTCCATATGAAAGATCACCGAAATTGGTAATAAGGTAACAAGTTTTGTTTTTTCAAGATTATTGAAATTGTTCATAAGGTAACAAGGATTTCTAGTAATCAGTTTAGCTCTTTTAGCAATAATTGGCAATATATGTTAGAAAGGAAAGTAGGAAACATGTATCCTTAGTAAGAATGCACACAGACCAGATTGAGGAACCTCTAGGGACTGCCTTGTGAATATTTCTCATGTTTATCTGATCCCAAAACTAAAATCATTTATTCTTTTTTACATGAAACAAATTAGAACTTTACACCAGATCTGATCTGTCTAAACGCCACAAAACTAAAGGTATGAATTATCATACTAGAAAAAAACAGAGTACAAAGTTTTAATCAAGCAGCAATACCATGGCTTTAACTCATTACCACATGCACCATGGAAGCAAATTTTCAAGGTACAATTAGAAAAAGAAAGAAGAAATTGAAAATTTCAATTACACAATCACTCAAAAGAGTCTATCTTTCAATTTATCCACAAACTTAAAATAGGCTCGTCTCCAAGACTGTTTAATTACCAAACTGCCACAAACAGCCCAAAATCCAACAGCAAATCCCACTGCCGTGCTTACATAGAACCATAACTTGTCATATTTGTCTTCCCCATCCGAATCTTCATTTTTATCTTCTGCATTTTTGTTGCTTGTTGATGAGCAGCTTGTTGACAATGGAGGACCACAAAGCTTCAAATTCCCTTGATATATAGAAGGATCATTAAATGTTTGAAACTGATTGCTTGTTGGAATCTGTCCTGACAAGTTATTGAATGACAAATTCAAATGGTTCAACAAAGTCATTGAAGACATGCTAGGAGGAATTGGACCATAAAGATAATTGTGTGACAGATCAAGAGTCTCTAACCGCTTCAAGTCTCCAATATTCTCCGGTATCCGGCCGGTCAAATGGTTCCATGATAAATTCAGAGTGCCCAATGCTGACAGCTTTGTCAAGTGATCTGGTATTTCTCCTACTAAATTGTTGCTTGACAAGTCTATGGCATTAACAAGTGGAATTATCTTGCTATATTCATTTTTTCTTCCTTTAGTCACTACTTCCACATGCTGCATAAATGATATACGTTGTGCTGAGGGTAATACATTGAACAAAGGACCCAAATATGTAAAAGCTTCCAAATTTCCCAAGCATTCAGGAATTGTTCCTGATAAATTGTTATGAGCAAAATCTATGATGTGCAAATTGGGAAACTTGCAGAATTCTTCAGGAATATTGCCTGTCAAGTGATTGGCTCGTAATCCCAAGTAGGCTAACAAGAGATTATTAGAAACCAATTCTTTAGGTATTGTGCCTGAGAATTGATTTTCCCCAAGATCAATAGCAAGCAGCCCGGAGCAATTCTGCAATGTTGTCGAGAGCTCACCGGAGAGATTATTACCACTCAGTTTCAAAAACAGGAGTGTAGGTAATGAACAAACAGAGCTTGGAACTTCACCTGACAGATTGTTTTTGGACAGGTCTAAGATCATTAATCTTTTCAAGCCCTGCAACTTGTTTGGGATGGATCCATATAAATCATTACTTGAAAAATCAAGAAACCTCAAATCTGTCATATTGTTAATGGAAGCAGGAATGCTACCATTGAGAAAGTTCCTTGAAAGATCCAGATTGTTCATTTTAGACATTCCTATGCCAATTTTTGAGGGAATTGGTCCGGAGAAAAAGTTGTTCCTTAGAGAAAGATGTGTAACATTTGGCCATATAGGAATTGGACCCTCCAAGAGGTTGAATCCTAAATCCACCCATGCTCCAACAAAATAACCAAAGCTAACTGAATTAGGAAGCTTTCCTCTTATTTGATTATCAGAAAGATCCACAAACCAAAGCCCATTTGATAGGCTCCAAAACCAATCTGGTATGGTGTCAGAAATACCAGCACTGGAAATTGTGAGTTGAGACACATCAATTTGAGTTCTAAGCCATTTTGGAAATGCAGGACCCAATTGGCAATCACTCACTGCAAGGTTATATAAACTGAAAGAAGGAATCCAGTCTTGACTCAAGTTGAAGATCAGAGATTTGCCTAGGGATGATATAGAAAATGTAGATAATCTTGAGAGGTTTTGAAAATGATTCTGGGAAATGACCCCTTCCCATGAATTTCCATATAGACTAAGTTCATATAGGCTTGTGAGTTTCCCAATGCTATCTAGAATTGTCCCATTCATTAAATTGAAAGACAAATCTAGTACTTCCAAACTTGACAAATTCCCTATAGACATTGGAAGTGAACCTGAGAAAGAGTTTTGGGAAAGTCTAAGGTGGTCTAAATAATGTAGCAAGCCAATTGATTCAGGCAAGTTTCCTTCTAAATTATTCACACTTAAATCTAAACGAACTAAGGAATTATTACTGCAGCCAGCCAAAGCCTCAATGAATTCATTAATTTCACCACTAATTGAGTTATAAGACATATCCAATCGACGAAGATTGCACAAACTTCCCCTTGAAATCTTGGGTATGGAACCTTTAAAATGACTGTTGTAAAGTGAAATCTCTGTAAGAGTGCTTATATTAAATAACCAAGCAGGTATTGAAGAACTGAAGTTATTATAAGGAAGATCAAGGACTTGAAGTGAAGAAAAATTCACAAATGTCAAAGACTCAGGGAAACTGTTTAGTTCACATGAACCCATGTGCAACTCTGTCAAGGAAGGAAACATGTTAACTGCTTGAAACCAGTTAGTTCCTGCAGTACTAAGGTTCATGTTGCCAAGACCAAGATACTTTAAGGAAGTGAGACCAGACAGCCAGTTCAAATCTGAAGCCCATAGCTTCCATGGGTAAGAATACATTGATAAATCAAGATGTTCTAAATTTGACAGATTTCCTATACTAGGAGGAACCTTGCCATTGAAGGAAGCACTAGAGAGATCAAGGTGCCTCAAATTCTTGAGTGAACCAATGAATTCAGGGATTGGGAGACCAGAGAAATTGTTTCCACTCAAATCCAGGTAATTCAAGTATGTTAAATTAAGCAAAGATGGATTCAACGTACCGCCTAGTTTTCCGCAGGATTGGCCTAGTGGTACCAAGCTGCAAAGATTGAACCTTGCCAAGTCAAGCTTGAGAACATTTCCCGTCTTATTGCTGCAGCTTACGAAGGTCCAATTACAGCAATCCTTTCCAACCCAAGATGAAAGAAAGCCTGAGGGATCTTTGAGACTTGCTTTGAATTCAAGCAATGCTTTCCTCTCATTTGCAATGCAGCTGCCAATGTTCCCTGTTGAACTAGAGTTGGACTCTGCAGCTTCAAGGAAATATGAATTTGTTAACAGGAAAAGGAAAAGAAGTAGATATTGAGTGGCGATTCTTCGGCTAGCCATTAATTAGTTCCTTCTTCCTTGCATCAAAGCAAAAATAAGGTTAACAAAGTTTAAGGATAGAGATGCCTTTTTGTCAACCTTTGAGATTAATAGAGTTTGTCTGTTTCTTCCCCTTCTTAAGTTCCATATACAGTTTTAAATTATGAAACATAATTTCAACTCTAGACCATACCGTCACGTCGGTCATATAAATCTTTTGATGCATCATTCACATGGTCAAAAGTCAACAACATATTTTTTGTTTTTTTTTTAATAACAACATAATTTTTGTTGATTATATTATACTTTGGAAACAGCATATTCAAATTCAGGCCTAACAATTTCTAACATTTTTTAATGGTAAAGCAGGTACATTATGAAAATTGATATCACAATTAATAAGGCTTATTGCTCAAAAAGGCCCATGAACTTACACAAAACAGTCAAAGAAGCCCCTGAACTCTAATTGCAGCAAAATAAGTCCCTGAACTCTCTAAAAATGCCAAATAAGCCCTTTTCTGATGGCTAAATGTTGAAATAAGGACTAAACGTTTTAAGATTTTCTCAAATAAAGATCAAAATACACAATTTCAACAAATTAGAATACATACTTAATACTTTTTTTACAAATTGGATACAATATAAGTTAATACTAGTGTGTGAGATATATATAAACTGAAAAACGCACGATAATTTTGTATCATATTATGTTTAATGAATTTATTTTGATTAATAGGGTTTGATTTTTAATTAACACGATAATATCATTTTCTATCAAATTTAACATGTACGCATGAGAAACATTGGTTTTCATTTAAGGATTCTCTAATTTGTAAAAATTTGCTAAGTATGTGTTTTAATTTGTTGGAATTGTGTATTTTGATCCTTATTTGAGAAAATCTTGAAACATTTAGTCCTTATTTCAGCATTTAGTCATCTAAAAAGGGCTTATTTGGCCCTTTTAAAGAGTCCAAGGGTCTACTTGGCTGCAATTAAAGTTCAGGGACTTATTTGACCGTTTTGTATAAGTTCAGGGGTCTTTTTGAACAATAAGCACAATTAATAAGGATAATCACATTAAGACAACTAGACAAGTACATTGTTTATTTGTGAAAGATAAACTACTTTAAATATTTAAATTTGTTAAAATGAGCACAGTCAAGGCTTTGCCCTCTGAACAAGTTAGTGAAATTAGATGTTTTAAACTAACTTTTGTAAGTATTACCATAGTTGCAACCAAGTTAATTAGCATAGCATTGACTTGAATATATTTAGATATTTTTGTTTCCTTAAATTGAATTTTAACATGCCCGTAAGACAAACTATTAAAAGAATTATATATACTCTGTAATTAATTTTTTTTTTCTAAAGTCTGTTTGAACTATATATATTTTGTAGTTTGGATCCCATTGCAACATGTCTGTTAAGATTTATTGTGAACTCAAATTTTCTTTGAGGTAAGCAAAACAAATATAAGCCCCTGACAGCCTGGGAAAGGTTTACAATGTTGACTTCTAATTGAAGATAAACAATCAATATTTGCCTGATAACATTCCGCAGAATAAATTCCGTAGAATAAAAAAACAATCAATATTTGCCTGATAACATTCCGCAGAATAAATTCCGTAGAATAAAAAAAGGGAATCAAAGTCGGGGATGGCATGTTCTGTGGTGCAACAAATTTAAGGGGGCGTTTGGTTAGGATCACCCCCCAGATCACTAGTGATCTAAGATCACCAATGATGCAAGATCAATGATAATCTTTGTCAATTCTTATTTAGTGAATGATCAAAGATTACTGGTGATGTTTGATCACCATGTTTGGTAAAATTAGGACGATCACCCCTCAAAAATTAGTACAAACTTGTAAAAGACTATGTTACCCTCATGCTATAATATAAGCAAAGCTTTGTACTTAACCAAATTTTTCCATTTCTCTAACACTTCCTATCAATGATTTGTAAACTAATTTTGCCTAATTGATTTTTTTTACTAACACTGGAAAACAGGGAGTTCATATAATAGCTAACACCGGACAACATTCTTAAATAATAATTGATATATACATTCTCAAATAATGACATTTCAACTTGCTATCAGACTCCTCATTATGCTTATAAGTGATCTGTATAATTTATGCAAGTTTAGAAAAATTGATGATCTTAGATTGAACAAGGCACAAATGTTTAGCAAGCATAACACATTAGGCAGACCTCCAGTGGTAGCAAGGCCGCTTTGATTTGCCAACAACGATGCATGGCATGACTGCAGAATCAGTGAGTTCTAACTTCTAAGTAAAATATTCATTTTTCACTTTCCGTGGGAAGCTAGGAGAAATAATTATAACGGAGAAAAATGAAACCAGAATCAAAAACTTTTTAAGAGGAATTAGAACACAGAGATAGAAGTATATGGGAAGAAAATTCTCCAGGAAATGAGAACATACTATTGTTGTGTCTAACTAACAACAGGGCTTCTCACTTAGACCATTTACATTTATTTTGAATTCCATATATTGTTGGGTATTGTTTTAATTCTCAGATTCTTCAACATTCGTTTGGCCTGATTTACCAAATTTAGTTGTCAATACATTATCATATATATGCTGGTAAATATGTGGGGGTAAAAAAATGAATACAAAAATAGAAGGTAATCAAGATCACTGGTGATCAAAGATTACATGGGTTTATGGTGGTAATCCAGATCACCCTTGGAGGGGTGATCTGGGGGTAATCCGGATTACCCACACCAAACCAAAAAGTGTAACCAAACAGGGTGATCTAAGATCACCTACCAAGATCACCACAGGTGATCAAGGATCACCCCCAACCAAACGCCCCCTAAAGGTCAAACAAAATAGTATATGGCAGATACAACCGTACAAGGCGAAGAAAAAACAATGGAAGATAATATTGTTTATTTGCTCTAGTCTATAACCTGAACCTCTCTGTATAAAAGCAAGAATTAAATTTAACAAGCAGGGCAGCCTGCGCTTGCGCTGCAGTCATCTTCTTATTAGGGCTATATTTTTTGTAGTTGTTTAAGTTGGTTAATAAGAAGATATTGCATTGGCCGTAAGTTAATCAGTTAGGAGAGACTCATACATTCAAACAAATAATTCGTATATATAAAGCAAAACATATGACCTCTCTTTCATTCTTAAAGTGCATTACCTAAATTCTACTCCATCTCTAGGTAATTCATCAAAATAAAGCTAATTTATACTCCTCCATCTCTAGATAATTCATCAAAATGAAACTAATATTAATTATTGTTTGAAATGTATGTTGATGATCTAAAAAACATAGTACGTTGCGGTCATTTTTTCTTGATTGCAATTGTTAAATTAATGAACTTAGGTAGGTGGAAAAATTTGGCTTCTGCATAAGGAAGGCCTAATTTTTTGTACTCAAGGAGCATGTATAGTTGTCGTAGGAAAATTGAATTAGTTGAGAACATTTGCAGGAGCATATGTAATTTACACAATGCATCACAAAATGATTGTACTTAGCATTGACTAACTGTGCTTTTGGAAATATGGAATTATACTAAACATAAGCAACTAATAGAAACCTCAATAAAAAGGAAGTCGAATGATAAATACAAAAAAATTGTAAAATAAAAGAGGAATAAGGAAATGTTAAATTTAAGTATCAAATAATATAATCAATAAATAAATGTATGATTTACCTCAAAATGTTGCGGTGAGAAGTGAAAGCTCCCCACTTTAGGTTATGGCATCCTAAGGCGCTACTAAATTAAATGGAATGATCTAATCAACGTCTACTTGAAAATTTTAGGAAACAGAACAGAGTCCATGTGAAATCAATTCAGAGAAATGTTAGGGAAGAAGAAACCCACCCAAATAGATATGAAGACGAAAGGAAAACAGAACTGGAATGTCAATAGTTTACCCATGAATCAACCTTACAGATACATTTATGGCACCAATCTTTTGGAAGGAGTTGAACCGGTAAATCCTAATATCTACATACAATTAATATGTAATTAAAACACACTTAATCATATATATATAAATAGTAAATTACAAAAAAGGGCAGCGTGAAAAGTAAAGGGAGGAAATTCATCGAGGGCCTTTTAGTCACCCGAAAAGTGCGAAAAGACCAAAAAAGCCAAAAGAAGGCACCACATTAATCCTCAATTTGTCCTTTAAGTAATTTCCATAGTCACTAAAAATAATATATAGTATATATTAGCAAAAAAAATTAAATTCAATTATAATTTCTTTAATCTTTATTTTTTAAAGAAAATTTTTTGAACTGGCCATTATACCCTTATTTTAATATTGTTTATTTGCTCTAGTCTATAATCTCTCTATATAAAAGCAAGAATTCAATTTTTGAGATAAGAATCATTTTCATTTCTTGAAGAGATTGAGATTACAAACGCACAGGAAGACCCGTACACCGCTATATGATTAGCTACATTACCGAAACGCTAATCTGGAGCCAACAAACCCCTTCCCCAAGGAGATAAGAATCATTTTCATTTCTTGAAAAGATTGAGATTACAAACGCACAGGAAGACCCGTACACCGCTACATGATTAGCTACATTACCGAAACGCTAATCTAGAGCCAACAAACCCCTTCCCCAACAAACAAACCCAGTGAAATCTCATTACAATTCAAATAAATCTCTATGCCCAAACATCTAAATGAGAATTCAACCCAAACTAGAAATTATACCATAAATAAACCACCTACCTACCAAATAAATAAACAAATTACAAACAAACTCACATTCCGTGAGAGTTGAACCCAAGACCTCATGGTCTAGGTAGGCTGGAATTAAGAGTCCAGTACTCTACCACCAGGCCAAATACCTGATGGCGCAAGAATTCAATTTAATTAGTAAAAAAAATTAAATTCTATTATAATTTCTTTAATCTTTATTTTTTAAAGAAAAATTTTTGAACTGCTCATTATACCCTTATTTTTCAAATATATTTCTTAAATGTCATTGTTTAGACTTTTATAGTTTTCCTCAACTAAAAACTCTATTTTTATTTAACTAAATCTAATATTCTTATAACTATTTAATTTTTACCATTTAAATATTTTAATTAAAAAAATTATATATATTAGAATTTTTTAAATATACTTTATAGTTTTACTCAACTAAAAACTCTATTTTTTGGAAAAAAACTAAAAAATATATTTTTATTTAATTAAATATAATATCCTTATACCTATTTTATTTTTATCATTTTACTAATTTAATTTAAAAACTTAGATATATTAGAATTTTTGAAAATATATTTCTTAAATGACAATGTTTAAATTTTACAATTTTTTTTAGAAATAAACTTTTACAATTATTCTACTAAAAACTCTATTTTTACATTTAATTAAGTTCAATATTTTTATAAATATTTTGATTTACCATTTTAATTTTAAAAAATTGGAGACTTTTTTTTGTTTGTATCCATTTTAATTATAATCTATACCTTACTATTAAAGTTATCCTCAAACTGCTGTATGCTCAGTATTTGGTTTTTCTCATGCTGACATTTGTCCAAGATTGATTGGTTGAGAGAAAACCAATATATATTATTATATATTTGGAATTCCAAATCATTTTTATAATATTTAGAACATTAAATTATAATCAAAGTAAAACTCCATTTCTTTTTCCCAATGGATAATTATTTAATTCCAATTAACTTAATTGCTATTACATAAGATAAAATTTTATTTAGAATTGAAATTACTCATTTTCAATCATAAACCGAAAGATCCAACGCGAATGCGCGAGATTAATATTTAGTTTTTATCTATACCTCTATACCTTACTATTAAAGTTATCCCCAAACTGCTGTATGTTTAGTATTTGACTCTTCTTATGCTGACATTTGTCTAAAGTTGATTGGTTGAAGAAAACCAATATATATTATTATTATATATTTCAAATTCCAAATAATATTTATAAATAAGATTTAAAACATTGAATTATAATCAAAGTAAAACTCCATTTTTTTTACAGTAGTAAATAATTATTTGATAGACATTAGAATTCTAACAATGTTTTCTTTCATTTAACTTAATTAATATGACATATAAAATTTTACTTAAATTTGAAATTACTCTGTTCCAATCATAAACCGAATAACCCGACGCGAATGCGCGGGGATAATATCTAGTTTATTTACTATTAAAGTTATCCCCAAACTTTTGTGTGCTCGGTATTTGACTCTTCTCACGCTGACATCTATCCAAAGATGATTGGTTGGGAGAAATCTAATATATATTATTATATTTTTGGAATTCCAAATAATATTTAGAACATTGAATTATACTAAAGAAAAACTCCATTTCCTTTTTCCATTTTCCAGTAGATAATTATTTGAATAGACATTAATTAGAATTCTAACAATATTTCCTTTAATTTAACTTAATAGCTATTACATAAGATAAAATTTTACTTAGAATTGAAATCATTTAATTCCAATCATAAATCAAAAAACCCGATGTGAATGCACGGGGATTATATCTAGTATAAACAAATTTGAACAAAAAAATTATAATATAAACTAATAAAAGTCTTATTATCAAGTGTAAAGGTTAAAATAATTTACCTATTCATTAATTATTCATCATTTTTTAAACTAAATTTTTAAATTTAATTATTGTGATTAACCTTTTTCAATTTTGGAGTGTGAATTGATAGTTTAATGTATTGGACTGTATAACAAAAATTTAAAGTTTTTAAAAATAAAAAGAAGAGTAACATGCAATTATTTCCTTTGACTTATAAAGTTAGAGGAGTTGACACAAAAAAAAAGTTAGAAGAGTCAATAGGGCGGGTTGGACGGGTTTCGGGTCATATTCATCTGGGTCCAGGTCATATGAGTGAGGTAATTTTCTCGAATTATTCAAGTTTCGACTTATCTGGGTTCAGGTCATTCAGGTCTGCTGGATTTAAGGTCAGGCGGGTTCAGGTTTTGGTCTTAGGTTACTCGGGTTTTGAATTTTTAGGGTTTAGGACTCGGATCAATTGGTTCAACCTTGAATTTTTAAATGTTTAATTCTTAAATTTATTTTAAATGGTTAAAATTATAACAATGTGTATTTTATTGAATAAAACATAATTTTAGTTTATAATATTCTTGGGTCATCCGGGTTACGGGTTTGTCGGGTCTGGATAGGACAAGTTCGGGTCGTTTAATTTCTCTGGTTCAGTCGGGTTGGACGGGTTATCGAAGTTGGATCAAATTTTGAGAGTTTTATTTATAATTAATTTCAATTATTATTTTAATTTTCTTTTAATTTAAACACGATTGGTCACATGCACCTGTGGAAAGTGAAAACTAGTTTAAAGAAAAAATCTATACTAATTATAATGTGAAGTCTTGAGTTTGTGTCACGAGTTAACTCAAACACAAACTCGGTGACTCACTACAAAACTATTTAAAAAACAGTATTCAAATAAAAACAAATTTATATCTATAAGGTTTGTTAACTAATAAACTATCCACTCTTATTTACTAACTACCCACTAAACACTACTCTTACCGTCATTTTCTTTATCCACCTTCTTCATCTTATTCATCTTTCTCTTCTCATAGCTTGACAAGAACACAAAAATTAGCAGTTCTTTTTTTTCCCCTCCTAAACCAACTTTCGTTTTTCTTCTTCGAATTAAATCTGTAATTGCTCTTGATCAATTTTATTTCTTCAAATTAAATGTTGCTGTGTTTCGTTTTTGATCGGTGTCATTTTCTCGATATTGAAGTTTCTGATCGATATTGCTTCCTTTTTTTGTTGATTGAATTTCTGTGACGAAGTGATAAAAGTAGATTGCTTTAATTAAACTCTCTCTGGATATTCCTAATTAGTTTTGGCTAGATTATTACATTAGATGATGAATTCAATTTTTCTTTTATTTTACAAGCAGCAAAAAAGAATTTAGTGGTATTAGATGATGCAACACCGCCCATCAAGCGCTTTCAATTCCCCATTCTTTACAACCAATTCTTTTGCCCCAGTTTGGAACAACAACTCTTCACTCACAGTTGGACCCAGAGGTTTATATGATTTATAATAATCAAGTTCTTAATTCATATGTACATGACTATTTCTTATGATTCCTATGGATATATTTAGTTTTGATTTTTTGGGTTTCAT
The DNA here is from genome assembly GCA_001974825.2 of Corchorus olitorius. Classification (NCBI taxonomy): domain Eukaryota; kingdom Viridiplantae; phylum Streptophyta; class Magnoliopsida; order Malvales; family Malvaceae; genus Corchorus; species Corchorus olitorius. The sequence goes on from AWUE01017148.1 coordinate 18,512, forward strand.
ATGTTTACAGGTGAAGATAAAAAAAAGGCATTTAAGGAGATGCATTTGAGGATTGTGGATCTATATTCGTCAATTACCTCCAAGAGAATGTAACTATTTAACTTTGCATACCTATGTAACTATTACTTCAAATGAATATATTTGTTATTTTATATGAATTTGGATTCGGGAACGTCTAAGCATTAGAAATTTTATTATCAAATTCAAACTCAATTACCTAGACTATCATCAAGAATCCTTTCAATTCTTAGATTTAATTTAAAAAACCCTTTGTTTTGTTTCTTAACTATGGAGCTCATGTCTTTGTAAACCGACTCAAATATGATTCCATCTTTCCTTTCCACTAATCTAATAATGAAATGTATAGTGCTTTAGCATATTTGGGATTTGACTATATTGTGAACATGATCATTTTGTTATTTTAATAACGACCAATTGAACATGATCATTTTGTTATTTTAATAACGATACTATTGTGAACATGATATTTTGTCAATGGAATATATTGTGAACATGATCATTTTGTTATTTTCCACTAATCATTTTGATCATTTTGATATAGTTATGTTGGCGACAAAAATCTCTTGCTAGAGTTTTCGCGGAGAATTCTTTATGACAGCGTAAGGGCGTGCCAGTCAATTTGCTGAAATTGACAAAGAGGTTGTAAAAACAAGATCTGGTGCGCGGAGCAGCGGATTAAAAGATCAGAACGATTGTGGGGACTGGATCAAAGTCACACCGGAGCATCTAAATCATTGGATCCACACGAACTGCTTCTCATAACTGGGTCTTCCTCTTTCTCGGATCAGATCTGAGAGATCTGCTTTGATTGTGATTGAAATTAAAAAGAAAATAACAAACTGATCTGTTATTTCTGAATGAAGAACACGTGTACAGTGTTTGTATGTCCGGAGACAAGATTGAAACAAGAGAAATACACTAAAAGAGTGTTTGTTTGTCCGGAGACAAGATCTAAACAAAGAAAATATGAAGAACGAGTGAAGAACAGGGTAAAAATGGCGCAGAGCCAGAGAGAAAATAAGCACGGAGCTTGGTTTTTTGCGCGGAGCAAGTTTGTAGCTGCAGGAGCTGGTTTTTTATTTCTCGGGAGAAATGTCTGAGATGCGGAATCTGCTGAAACCTGAGAATGGCCTCCCTTTACATAGGGGACGGTTTGTGCTTGAGCATTTAATGTGATTGCCTTGCTGAGAAAGGAAAAATCCTCCTCCTATGCAGATGACAGCTTTCAGGAAAGTGCAGTGAAGCTTCCTTCTTCTTCTGATTGCATCCAACTGCTTGGGAGAGGATTGGTCATGCATAAGGGCGCCACTTTGCTAGGATAGGAGCCGAAAATCTACCTTCTGGGTAGTTGATGACAATTCTTCCTTCTGCCTATCACAATGCAGCAGGCTTTTGTTGCTTCTTTGTGCTGAATTTAGCTAATTTGGCTAAGTAGCGGCCAATTGACATCATGAAATTGAAACTCTGATCATCAAAAGCC
>AWUE01017152.1:0-18544 GCA_001974825.2 Corchorus olitorius
CGCGGAGAATTCTTTATGGCAGCGTAAGGGCATGCCAGTCAATTTGCTGAAATTGACAAAGAGGTTGTAAAAGCAAGATCTAGTGCGCGGAGCAGCAGATTAAAAGATCAGAACAATTGTGGGGACTGGATCAAAGTCAGACCGGAGCATCTAAATCATTGGATCCACACGAACTGCTTCTCAAAACTGGGCCTTCCTCTCTTTGGATCAGATCTGAGAGATCTGCTTTGATTGTAATTGAAATCGAAAAGAAAATAACAAACTGATCTGTTATTTCTGAATGAAGAACACGTGTACAGTGTTTGTATGTCCGGAGACAAGATTGAAACAAGAGAAAAACACTAAAAGAGTGTTTGTTTGTCCGGAGACAAGATCTAAACAAGGAAAATATGAAGAACGAGTGAAGAACTCGTGATGAACAAGATGAAAATGGCGCAGAGCCAGAGAGAAAATAAGCACGGAGCTTGGTTTTTTGCGCGGAGCAAGTTTGTAGCTGCAGGAGCTGGTTTTTGATTTCTCGGGAGAAATGTCTGAGATGCGGAATCTGCTGAAACCTGAGAATGGCCTCCCTTTATATAGGGGACGGTTTGGGCTTGAGCATTTAATGTGATTGCCTTGTTGAGAAAGGCAAAATCCTCCTCCTATGCAGATGACAGCTTTCAGGAAAGTGCAGTGTAGCTTCCTTCTTCTTCTGATTGCATCCAACTACTTGGGAGAGGATTGAACATGCATAAGGGCGCCACTTTGCTAAGATAGGAGCCGAAAATCTACCTCCTAGGTAGTTGATGACAATTCTTCCTTCTGCCTATCACATTACAGCAAGCTTTTGTTGCTTCTTTTGTGCTGAATTTAGCTAATTTGACCAAGTAGTGGCCAATTGACATCATGAATTGAACTCTAATCATCAAAGCCACGAAATTACTCATACTTGGCCATATTTAACTCTTCAAATCATGAAAATAATAATTAATTAAGAAAATGGCTTAAACCGAGGTGAGAAAGCCATATGTCCTTAATTGAAAAGAATGCAAAAGTTGCAAACGATCTCGGATTTAACCAAAATTTCACCAGTAGGCTTAGAATATCTCCATAAGATCATGGAAAAAATCCCAAGTTAATTCGAGCTCTCTATCATGGTGAATTTGGTTTCACTCCCCAAAACGTCCTTAACTGAAAACCGGGCAAAAGTTTTTACTCCGATGTCAGAATAGGTGAAATTTTACCAAGATGATCTACATAGCTCAAGGATCATCATGGTATGCTCCTTGGAAGAAATCGCAGCCTCTAGCCTCTTTAATTGGTCAATGTCACCATTTTGTCCTTAATTGAACAAAATACAAGTTGCAATTTCACCTCCCGGGGTCGGGGAGGAGGCTAGGCGTTTTCTCCATTGTGGTAAGTCGATTATATGGAGGAGGTGTTAGGTTGAAAATCTCATGCCTCTCTCACGTGCACAAATGTTTCTCTTGCTGACAAACTTTAGTTCTCTGCCTCCTTCCTGCAGGAAGAGAAAAATATCTCTCTGCAGGGCAGAGGGCGGCCTCTCCTCTGACTGGGAGACGACTTGGGCCTTGCTATGTATGTCCATGAAATATCTTTCATCTCATGGTCAGATGGCAAGCAATTTTCCTTTTTTACTTATTTGCCTCCCTAGCAGGCAGCAATATTAAAGGAAACTGTTTCTGATTCGATTATGTGTGCCACTCACCTGGGTAGCAGCGGCATACACAAGAAATTTAATAATAATTATTCAAAAAATAATTATTATTTAATTAGTAATTAATTAATTTCAGCCCTTGTAATTAATTTACAAGGCTTTCCTAATTCAGTTTGAACTAGGGTGGTGCAAAAACCTAGTTTCTTTAGGAATTTTGATCAAATCCTAACCACACATCTTGATTATCATTATGATAAAACCAATTTACCCTCAATTGTAAATTGAGGTATAAACAAGTTAAAATGATTAACTATATTAAAATGATCATGTTCATCTTAAATTGGTCGACCCATATATGGAATGAAAATAACAAAATTTTATTAAAAAAAATATAACATAATTTTTACTTAAAATTAATCATTTTTATATTAAGTGACCCATAATGTTCAGAATTTAGTAACTACAAACGAACCCTTTATTAGTAGTTTTGTTTTTTTAAATGTTAACGTCACAATTGTTTACATTTAGTAATGCTGAACAATATTATTTTAAATTGAACATGAATTTGGATGATTAACCCATGCTGAATTTGTTTAAAATAAATTAGACGAGAATTTGACTATATATACATTATCAAGTTTAGATTTATCTAACTATCTAAATTAAATTGGACTCATTATCAATATGGAGAGTAACTATATTCATTAATTTTTTGGAATTGCATACGCATGCGCGTGTGCCCGGTTACTAGTTATATATGTACCAAGTCGTGCAAATCATACACCAAACATACACATAAATGTATATGTATACTAAATAGTATTTGAAAGATTCAGGAAATTTACCAAATGCCCCTTTTGAGGATCGATGAGGAGGCTCCATTTTAACTTTTTTTGTCCTTTTCTGTCTTTTCTCAGTTGCCAAATTACTAAAAAGACCTTAGGTTAGTTTCTAGCCATTTCTTGCCCTTGAGCCCTCTTTTGTAATTATCCTTTCCTTTCACATAAATGTTATAATAAATCCTACCCCTCTTAATTATCAAGAATTGTAACCTCTCTTTAGGCCTCTCATCATATCCATATGAAAAAGGGAGTAAATTTAGTTTTTGTTTAAGTGCTACACACTTTAGAGGAGGAAACAAAATTGAAACTATTACACATGTCCATGTACAAACTAATATTTACTATTTATTGCTAATTAACTTTAGGACATATGCTCAATGTTAATAGTATAGCCTTTTAAAGATGCAACACATTTAAAATCATAGTACTTTCGAAATTTCATACGTATCAAACAATTTAATTCGAATAGAAAATTGTTCAAAAAAGTAGATTGTTGAACGTCCGACGCACCAGCGCGGGCCGATTCACTTGTACTTATTAAAACTCACACCAAAGATACACATAACTGTAGACTTATTAAAACTGAATATCCTCCAAAAAAGTAAAAGTGATTAATGTTTGTGATTTAAGGTGACACTTAAATTCTTATTTCCATCTTGTTACTGCATAGTTATATTAATATATTAAAATTTGTCTTTCAACTTTGCTTCAACATCAAAGGCAGTAAATCTTCGAGCTTCATTTAAATCTTCGCCATTAATAAACTTTGAGCTTTTTCTTGGATAAGTTTCCATAGAGCATCCACGTGACGTTCTTCAGTAAGAGTTGTTCCAATTGCACAGCGAATGAAATAAACCCCACCCGCCACTGCTTGAGACACGAGAGCTCTCCCACTCGAATTTATAACTTCCAGCAATTTACGATTCAATTCATTGCCTTCAACATCTTCCTTGGGCTTAAGCCTGAAGCAAACCAAGGCAAATTTTCTTGGAGCCACAATCTCAAACCTCTCATCTTTAGCCACAAATTCCTCGAACCGTTTAGCCATGTTGATATCACTGCGAATATGGTACATCAAGTTAGCTAGGCCATGGCGGCGCATCACAATCCAAAGCTTTAGAGCCTTGAATCGTCTGCTTAATGCGATTTGCCAGTCTTTATAGTCTATCACACCTTTCGACTCACTAGCATTGCTTCTTAAATATTCAGGGTCACTTGACAATGAATCGATTAAGAACTTTGGTTCCTTGAGCCACAGGCAACAACAATCCATGTTGGTGAGAAACCATTTGTGTGGATTCATGCTAATGGAATTGGCAAGCTCAACTCCATCGAGGTAAGGTCTGAACTCGGGGCAAATGCAAGCACTTCCTGCATAAGCTGCATCAATATGAAACCATAGCTCGTATTTTCTCGCAATTTTGCCTAACTCTTCAATAGGATCCACAGCTCCAGTTGCTGTCGTCCCAATGGTACCAACAAGAAACAATGGCACTAAACCTGATTTGATATCATGTTCAATAGCCAAAGAAACTTGTTTAGGTGACATGGAAAACCCTGTTGAGGAATGTGTTTCAACGAGCCGGAAATTTGATGGGGGAATGCCTACTAATTTAGCAGCTTTTTGGAAAGTGAAATGTGTTTGATCAGATGCATAAACCACTAATTTGGTTATATTCTCCCAACCACCAAGTTGTTTCAAGGCTTTGTCCCTCGCAGCAGCCAAAATGCAAACTGCAGCCTCACATGTAGTACCATGTAAGACTCCACCACCAGTTCCAGAGAAGAGAAACGAAGATGGTAATTTAAGCAAATTTCCCATCCAATCAATGACAATGGATTCAAGCTCAGTTGCAGCCGGAGATGAAAACCAGCTAAAACCGACCACGTTAAACCCTGAGCAAAGCATCTCCCCAAGAAAGCCAGCAGTGCTAGCATTTATATTGAAGTAACCAAAGAAGTTGGGACTTTGCCAATGAGTGAGGCCTGGCAATATGCAATCATTGACATCTTTGAGTATAACTTGGAGAGATTCTGGGTAATAAGGAGCAGAATCAGGCAACATAGCCGACAAGTAACCGGGCTGAACTTGGCTTTGAACTGGGAATTTTTCAATGTTTTGGTAGTATTCAGCAATGAAATCAATCACTTCCTTGGACTCATTTCTGAAGCTCATTGGCTCAAGGAGGGAGAATGTTTCTTTAGAGGCACCAGCCATTGAGAAATATAGAATATTTTATGTAAGTTTTTTTTTTCTAAATCTTACATGTTGGCTAGCAATGCCAAGGGGTGGTATATATAGCGAGAGGCAGCGCTTTAGAGCCCTTTGTTAGAAGGTAGTTGTTTAACGGTTTATTAAAAAAAATAGGCCCTCAAACTATACAGAAAGTGTCAAATTCTAAGCTCCTAAACTTTAATTTTGGCCAAGCCTCTGTAAATCAATTTTAGCCACATAAATCCTTCTGTCGTGAGAAAAACCCATACTAGCATGCCATGTGGCCTGAAAATGCCACTTCAATTTAAGGTAAATCTTATGGAAAATGAAAAAAAAAATTGAAGTCATTTTCAGAAAATTTGTTTTCATGCCACTGGTCTTTTTTTTTCTGAAAATTTATCCTAAACGGACGTGGCATTTTTAGGCCATGTGGCATGCTGACATGGCTTTTTTAATGGCAGAAGGGCTTTATCTAGGCAAAATTGGATTTTTAGAGGTTTAATTAGCCAAAATTGAAGTTCATGAGCTTATTTGACATTTTGGTTTGACATTTTTCGTATAGTTCAAAGGCCTATTTTTTCAATAAGTCATTGTTTAACTACATATATAAGCAAATTTGATAGAGTTTATTTTTTGGAAGCTTGTTTGAATCATTTGTGGACCAATCAAATTTGATCTTTGTTTCTAAAAGTTCAAACCAAAATTGGAGACTTTTGGAGAAAGAAAGTTGACAAAAACAATTTGACCATGGATGCTACAAGTTGTAAAATCAACCACAAATTCTACTCTTTAAATTAATTTATCCAATATGTATTTCACTTTAGAACTTGCTTGGCTAAAATTGTTTCCAAAGCCAAGTTAATTTTTACATCTTAGGCCTATCTTTAGTTATAGCTACTAAAAATGCTTTAGCAAATGGTGCAATTACCATCTTTAATCTTTTTATCTAATGTTACAAAAAAAATAACTATATGATTATAAGAAGTTATAAATAATGTTATTAACTCAATAATCTTATCAAATTTCTTTTTTATGGTTACTAAAAAGGCTAAACTATAGTCTTATCAGGAAATTCTAATTATATCTCACTTGCGGGTTTTAGGCTCGAATTGGGATGTCTTCCACCATAAGTTCGCATTTACTATTTTACCCAACCCCTATTGCCTAATTTCATTATTATTTTATTATAGTTGTATATGAAGTAGTATACACTATCAATGCACTCTATAATGACACACCATCCATGTGTAAATTAAAAAAAAAAAAGCTAAAGTCATTGATATTAAATACTATTAAATTATTATCTACTATCAATGCACTCTATAATGACACACCATCCATGTGTAAATTAAAAAAAAAATCTAAAGTCCTTGATATTAAATACTATTAAATTATTATAGATATTATTTTTTTTTTACAAATTATAGATATTAATTAAATCAAGTTAAAGGAAAAATTAAGTTAAGAAGATATAGTTTTAAGTTTGGTCTCTCTTCAATCTATTCATACATCTTCAAAATTTGATTAGAATTACCTTTTTTAAATTGTTTTCATTCTCGTTAGATTTCACAAAACATATATAACATGACAAAATAAAAATATTATATATAAAACTTAAAAATTTTCTCTTTTTTAAATGTTTTTCTAATGTGCTTTCTTTTTAATTACTTTAATTTTGATTTGTTGAAGCCAAATTGACGTCATTTGGTGATTTGTAGTGGTCGGAATGGGATCTCATCTATCTATACTAATTATAATGCGAGCTAATTATAATGCGAGAACCTAAGTTTGTCTCACGAGTTGATTCGGAAACTAATTATAATGTGAGAACCTGAGTTTGTCTCACGAGTTGACTCGGAGACAAACTCAAGTTTTAAAAAATTCAAAACAAAATAAAAACTATACATCCTAAATAAAACTACCCATTAAAAAATAAATATAATATTTAAATTTTATTTATATCATTTTAAAAAACTACCCATTTAAAAAAAACTACCACAAATTACCTTAAAATTAGTATTTTACTTTCATATATACTTACATAGTGAGTGTCTATGTCTTGTAATAGGTAATGCAACAATGGCAAATACTGTATTTTCAATTTTGTTAATTTTTTTTGTGCTTAGTTTCACAACCTTTAATGATTAATCAACGGTGAAGTCATGGTACTGTGATAAAATTTGTGATTGGAGAGGAGAAAACTTAAAAATTAAAATTATCATCGTCCTTTACTTTTTTTTTCTTTGTTTACTTTTCTATAATTTAATATATTTAAATATCAAAATTTAATGCATTTAAAATTAATAAATGATATAGCAACTAATTTGAAGGCCATAGAAAATTTCAGCCTATGTAGAGATTGTAATCAAAGAGAGTTTTTTTACATTCAATTTTCACTTTTTTCAAGGAAAATTAGTATATTTTTTTATGTTTAAAATTTAATGGATTATTAGTAGAGTTGAACTGGAGAGACATTTTAGATTTCACAAAAACATATAACATGACAATTCGTGCCAAAAAAATAACATGACAAAATTTAAAATATATATGCACTCTCAGTGCATTAATGCCATACAAGGTCAATAAATAAGAAATTGTCATCTTATTAGGCTTATTTTGGTATTGAGGTTGCAATTTGAAAATGCTTGGTTTGGAAAAAGTGTCTTTTAAGAAGTGTTTTTTTAAATTGCGGTAGAAAAATGTAAATGTTTGGTATTGCTGTGAAAAAATGGGGTTGAAGGATAAAATGTCTAAAAACAATATGCTATTTAAAAAGGAAAGAGAAAAATAATTAGAGGATTTTAGTCATTTAATGTCTAAAAGCACTTTTGAAACGCAAAATCACCTAAGGATTAGCTTCTCGGGTTGGCTTGGCTTTTGCGTTCAAAATCAGCTTTTGACACAAACCAGGATCTATTTGGTATTGTGTTTGGATTCAAAAGCAGCTTTTTTTTATCTCCAAACGCAATGCCAAACTAGGTCTTAATTTGCAAGATTAGAAGTTTTAAAACCCTTATAAACAAATTAATATAATTTACTTGCACTATATTCTCTCCTGATATATAACCCAACCTCTTCCGTCTTCACCACTACCACGTTGATTAGTGGAAAATTTCATAGATTTGCAAAGCTGTTTGATAGATAAAGTGGACTCGTAGTGAAATTGGTAAATCCTTACTTGTTTGTGACGTCTCCTCACTTCACTTTCAAAAGTCCTAGTTTATAAATTTATATTGTATATAAAAGTACAAATAAGGAAAAACTTTATGTTTTTTGATTGTACCATTTTTTCGAATATATTGCTTAATTGCCATTATTAAAAGCTGGATTTTACATCAGCACGCCATGTGGTATTTTCATCATATGTGGCATGTCACGTCAGCACCGTAAGGGTGTCGTAATCGTTTTCAGTCACAAAGGATGCAAATGTACCCAAAATAAAACATTAGGGTGCAATATGATAAAAAAAAAAAAAAGTGGGGTGCAAAGTGGCAATCCGTATAAATTTTAGGGTGCATTTTAGCATTTAAACCCGCTGGAAACTCTCCAAAATGCATCAAAGGGTTTCTGGTGAATGATGAATTGATTGTTGAGACCGAAATTTGTCTCACCTCAGAAAGGATTCAAAAAGGAGGGCAAAGCTGGATTAATATATACTCTTATATATCACGTGCGTTGAACGTGGCCCAACATGTTTATATAAAATATTCATATGAAATTATGATAATCTACTTATTAAATTATTATTATAATTACACTATTTTTTATGACCTCCTTATGAAATTCTGATAACCTTCCTATAAAATTTTAATAACGACACTATGGAATTTCGAGAACCTTTTTTATAAATTTTTTTGATAATCTCCTTATGAAATCTTGATACTACAAATTTTGATAACTTTCCTATGATTTTTTTATAACCTCATGATGAAATTTTGTTAATCTCCCTATGAAATTTTGATCTACATACTATGAAATTTTGATAACCCTCTTATGAAATTTTGAAAACTAAACTATGAAATTTCGATAATCTTCATATGAAATTTTGATATCTTCCATGAAATTTTAATTACTTCATAATAAAAGTTTAATAACCAACCTAATTTGGTAACCATACTATGAAATTTTGATAACCTCTCCAGAAATACCACTATGAAATTTTGGTAATCACAAAAGGGTGCAATCGGAAAATATAAAGTTTCCCATTATTTGTAGAAATTTTCATTTTCATCAATGAAAATCAATTTTACAAACTTATAATTCGGTCTAAATTGAAATTTTATAATTAATTTTTAAATAATAAATTTTAATAATTTCAATTTAGAAATATATTTGAAAAAAATGGTACAATCGGAAAACATAAAGTTTTCCATTATTCGTACTTTTATATATAGTATATAGATAGCTTTGGAAAAACTATTGATTTTGTCTCATTTCGGCCAAATAGGCCCATTAGACTCGTTTGAGTCCATGAAGTCCATATTGCCAAATCAAATGTCTTGAAGTCTCAATCTGATATTCTTGCTCGTTTGAGTCCATGAGACAAACTATTGATTTTGTCTCATTTCGGCCAAATAAGCCCATTAGGCTCGTTTGAGTCCATGAAGTCCAAATTGCCAAGTCAGATGTCTTGAAGTCTCAATCTGATATTCTTAGACCCAATTCGTTAATATGGAAGCCCAAATAAGGAGTCCAAGTCCAATCAGTAATTATGATGCAGTGATGATTCAGCCCTGATGCAGCATTGTTAAATCCTATTTAAAGGTAGACTTCACAAGAGCAGTTTTGGAAGAAAATTCATAACTTTTGACCCATAGCTCAGAAAAATGCAAATGAGGTACTGTTGGAAAGAGGATTCCGAGATCTACAACTTTTATGTTTATCTCGAGACCTAATTCTGCCTTTTTAGTGGACGATTTCGCCCTTGAAATTTTTGGACATAATTGATCTTCTCCTAAACCGACTTGGAGAATGTTTTTGACGAAAATTCAGATGCTAAAGATGATGTGGGGCATCCCTATTGGCCATGTTGGATGCTAATTAATGAGGATATTCTAAATTTCCATTATTTTAATAGTGGAATAATAATAATGACAATTTAAAAATATATTTGAAAAAAAGGGCACAATCGGAAAACATAAAATTTCCCCTTATTCGTACTTTTATATATAGTATAGATAACTAGCTAGCTAATATTAATATCATAAGGATATTTCAATTATATATATGAACGTTTTAATTGAGATTTTGTTGGCTAAATTTTTAATTGAGAGTTTGAAACTAGGAGTTTAGGACTTGAATTTGCAAGTTATCAAAACTTCATAGTGTGACTAACAAAATGTCATAATTTAGTTACAAAAATTTCATAAGAAGGTTATCAAAATTTCATAGAAAAGCAAGACTAATCATATTGGATGAATCACCAACGGCAAAAAAAGGTTGCAATTGAATTTGTGGAAGATATTATGAGTAATAAATAACCATTCGGAGGAAAGGTTGTTGATTTTTTAGGAGATTTCAGATAAGTGCTCGCAGTTGTTCCTCAAGCAACAAGAGAACAAACGGTCTATCAAAGTTTGGTCAAATCATAAATTTAGCCAAAAAATTCTATACCGAGATTGAAAAAGAACATGAGAGCAAGAGGAGACCAAGAGTTTGAAAAATTCCTCATTCGAATTGGTGATGGAGAAGAACCAACAAAAAAATATAATTTGATACTTTTACTAGATCAGATGGTGAAAAATATAAATATGATGAAAAATCTAAATAACTTTATCGGTAATTTCAATGCCTTCAACAGAAATTTTGGTCAAGTAAGAAAATACAAAGAAATAGATGGAAACATATTTAAAAAATGGGATATAAAATGAAGTTATACTTTCATAAAGATAATTTTTTCATTTTTGAAGGAAATCGCATTTGCATTACATAATAGTAAATAATATTTGAATACCATTTTAGGTTACTTAATAATATCTAATTTTAATTGTGATATGTAGGTCAACACGCATAATTGGAAAACATTTTCACCTACAAATGTAACACACTTTAAAATAATTTACTTAAAATGTAATTTTGTTATATTTCAATAATTGAATTCTTTCATGTCTATTTAAAATAAAATTTAATTTAAAATTTGTCTCAATATAATTTCATTATTACTGTACAATAATTTAATTTTTTTACTTCTAATTAATTTCAATCATTTTAATATTGTTGATCATATATTATTTTGGGCCTAAAGCCCACAAGCAACCAAGGCCCATGCCTCTAAGGTATATATAAATAGCCAAGGTATGACCATCTACCTCATAAGCTCTACTAAGCTCTATCATACTCTATCACCCTCCACACAAACACTCACAACACTGAAAGTGGACCTCACTGACTTGACCGTCGGAGGAGGTCCCCCCTCAAACACCACATGGGGACCTCTCTCTAATGGTTTACTCTCTTGCAGGCCTCGTTCGGAGCTCGATCTAGGTGATGTCGATCGTCGGTATATTTTTGGCATCAACATTTGTCGCCGTCTGTGCGAAACGGGCAAAAAGTTTTGCTCTTTCCGGTTAACTTTTAGCTCCGACGACCGTCTGTTTGAGATCTCGCCGAAATCCGTCCATCCTCTCAGTGAACCACCACCACCATCGGATTCCTCTCGACGAGACGAGTCTACTGTTAAAATTTCATCCCGATCCGATGCCGGAATCAGCCACACGCGCCTCACACGCCGCCGCGGACTCTCTCTCCTCTTCATCGGCTGTTGGCTCAGATCTACGCAAATCCGGCCATCTTTCTCCGACACCTCCCTCACCGTTGAAATCCCCTCGCCTCAACGAAACTACTGCTAAAATTTCATCCCGTTCCGCCGCCGTGAAGATCACCACGCGCCACCGCTGTCTTTCTCTCTCCTCCCGCGGACTCCGGCTCAGATCTATGAAAATCGGGCGATCTTTTGACGACACCGCCGATACCAACAGACCGGGGGCCTCGAGACGAAGCTCCCGACAAAATTTCACGGCAAACGGACGCCGGAGGAGGCTACACGCGCCGCCACGCGCCGTCCATGTTTCTCCACGCGCCGGATATCTCTACCCACCAGATATGCCACGTGGCCCAATAGAATCCCGCCACGTCATCAGTCGAGCCCAGTCAGTATGCTTAGGCAGCAAGCCACGTCATCAAGTCTGGCCAACCAGATCTCGCCACGTGGCGTACAATCAGCAAACCGACAGCTCAGATCGTGACACGTGGCGTCCAGTCAGCAAGTTGACTTTGACTGGTCAACTAGACCGTTGACTTTTACCGGTTCATGTCAAATCAGACCGGTTCACAGCAAACTCAGACCGATTCCTAAGGTTTCCGAACGTCCTCTTTCCGATTTCGAGGTCAGATTCGGCTAATTCTATTTCGAGTATTATGCAACATTAAAATACCATATTTACTATTATGTATATGCATAAATTAAACTGTCGGCATTAGTTACGTTCGTCCGGACCTTGGTACTAGAACGACGAGCGTCTTGGACCATGGTAAATGAACGGCTTCGTCTTGGACATTGGCACATGAACGACGAACGTCCTGGACATTGCCAAATGAACACGAACGCCCTGGACATTACCATCGGAACACGTTCGTCCTGGACTTTGCCACAGGAACGACGAACGCTAGGATCTTCATTTGAGCATACTTACTCGATTCATTATTTTTCGGTAGTAGTACATGCCTAATGCATACCTTTCTCCCATTTACTAATAACATATTGGTTTATTCAATGCATGGGAGCCTCATTTGATCATCCTCGGCCGTAAGACCTCTTGACGGGTCGTAAGACCGACGTGCATCCGCCAACGGCCGTAAGACCCCAGGACGGGCCGTAAGACCGAAGAGCATCATCAACATCGAAGAAACCCCCAGTCGAGCAGAGAGGTGGATCATCATTTTTCACTATCGGCAATAAGGCCCCTGGTTGGCAATAAGACCGATCGACGCTTCGATTGAACTCTACTCAGCACATCAACCAAGGTGCATCCAAGAGGTCCACTCGTTCTCTTTGGGAAAGTGCCGAATGAAACGCAAGCGGTCGTCACACCTCTTCAGGCTCACCACCAACAGGGTAGCACACCCCACGACTCTCCTCCAAACGCCTTTTCAGGCCCGCCATCGACAGGAAGTTGCAAAAAAAAGCGGCTTGCATTCATTTGCCACGCTTTGGGCACTACACCTCATCATTTGACACCCTTGACTTCTCATTCGGTACTCCCACATGACGAACGTCTTCGGATCTCTCGGGACGCCTTGGATACCACATTTGGACTCCGCAATTGAGTATAAACTAATATGACGAACGTCTCCGGACTCTCAGAACACTAAAAAAGGCAAGTCGCTCGTTCGACCACTTTATGATCGCTCTCACGACTGGGGGGCAATTGTTGATCATATATTATTTTGGGCCTAAAGCCCACAAGCAACCAAGGCCCATGCCTCTAAGGTATATATAAATAGCCAAGGTATGACCATCTACCTCATAAGCTCTACTAAGCTCTATCATACTCTATCACCTTCCACACAAACACTCACAACACTGAAAGTGGACCTCACTGACTTGACCGTCGGAGGAGGTCCCCCCTCAAACACCACAGGGGGACCTCTCTCTAACGGTTTACTCTCTTGCAGGCCTCGTTCGGAGCTCGATCTAGGTGATGTCGATCGTCGGTATATTTTTGGCATCAGCAGTAATGGAGACACTGCCAGCCCCCCTCAAATACTTTGATTGAACAGAGGCTGCAGCAGAGAAGGCCCCATCTACCCTCTTATTATACTTCCTAATCCAGTTCCTCTCTACAGAACCTGAGGAACCGGCCGTACTCCCGGAGGCGATGCGGACGTCCCGCTGGAGAGTGTTCGTCCCAGCCTCAGACGTACTCGCTACCCCCATAGTCGAAGGAGAAGGACGAACGACGTCCCCCACGTGGGAGCTACCAACTTCCATATTCCCCAACTCCCCTACGCTAATCGGATGAGAAGATTTAGGCTGCGACAGAGGGGAGAGATCAGAAAAAATAGGGTCAGAGGTATCCAGACGAGCGGCCTTAGAACGACTCGACGTTTCGGCTACGACAACGGCTTTCCTCTTTCTTATCAAAGGTATATCAGGAGAACCACCCTCCTCACGACTCGGAGGAGACCCAACCCCTATACTGATCGTCCTAGATAAGTCCTAAGAGTCGTCCGTCACAGACATACTTAAGACCTAATGAAATTAAACCCTTGAAAAACCCTTACCAGTCTGAGGAGGATGTCTCTGAAGCGGAAGGCCTAAACTCTCAAAAACTTCGATGTCAGAATCGTCTGAAAGTTCGCCGAAGAACTTAGTCCAATCAACCACGTCCTCAGGAATTTCGATTGGCCGATCGGCGCTACCCGAATTATCCGTGATGAACGAACGTCGGAGGAAGATGAACAAACTAGCAGAAAACCTGCTAAAAACCACCAACAGTCACGATATAGAGAACAAAACAAGAAAATTCCAGAAAGCACTCAAAACGGTTGCAAAAGAAACAAACATCACAAATACGACACAGAAACAACAATCTACGGCAAACATACCAGAAATCACGATAAGAAACTCACCGGAAAGTCGTCAAGATAATCTGAAAAACTGAGAGAGGGAGAGAGCGACGAATGCGAAGATGTAGAAAGTTGGAAAAGTTGGAAAAGTGGTTAAGGAGGGGGAGCGCCACTATTTATAGGCACCATCACCGAGCCTCGGGAACCCAAACAAACGTGATCGTCCGGCTAAGATCGGGCCACGTGACGTAAAGCAAGACACGTGTCACCAGATTAAGCACGCGAAAAAAAAAAAAAAAAAAAAAAACGAACACATGACAGACGGACGTCAAAAGAACTACCGCGTAAGAAACCGCCCACCCACCCTGCATCTCTAAGGAAAAAGCCATTCGTGCGGCCACTTTATAACCCCACTCACGCCTGGGGGGCAATTGTTGATCATACAATATACAAGCAGAACAGGTGCCGACGAACGTCGCACTCTTTTCCACCTCCGCAGTACACGGGAGTTGGCTGTTGACTAGGACAATGGGGTTGACATCCATTTGACTTGGATCCGGAACTTACGCTCCCGACCTAGATGCATGGACCAGTGACGTGGCAGTTCCTATGCCTATAAATACAGAGTACCTTCTCATCTTTTGTCCATATTAAAAACTCCAAACTCTATACCTAAAGAAGAATACTCTCTTATCCGCACAATCTACTTGGGAGAACGTCACTGACTTAACCATCGGAGTGCTAACGCGGGGCCCTCCACCCCCGCACTCCGTAGGTGTTCTTCTTTTGCAGGTTCTTCAACCTCTCTGGTACGAGTTCAAGAGAAGACCTTCGCAGGTCAATGTTGTGGAAGATTTTGACCACAACAAATATATTTTTTATTCAAACATGTTCGACCACGAAGACTAGTAATTATAGAAGTACTTTCTTTAAAATAAGCAAGAAAAATGTGTGAATGACGTACCATAGTCTTATTATGACTATACTATACTATATATACTATACTACTATTTATAGGTAATTCAGTTAATCTTAAATAATCGTTTTGTCCCGTTGAGAAATTTGAATGATTTTGTACGAAAGCTTTGATTGCTTAATTTTTTTATTTTTTATTTTTTTTTGAGAATCGCCTTTCCCTGAAAGAAAAAAAAATTAAAACGTGCATATATGCGAAATGATGGTCATGGGTGACTACGACCATGAAATATCAACTATGGCTGAAACAGGTGAAATTTTTGCAGGTTGGGGGGCCATGGCCCCTGCCTCCGCCACTGACAAAGGTGGTTAGGCGATAATTAAGGTGGTTAGAAGTCGAATCTAACAAATATGGCTGGCATTTGGATCACATAATTGTGTCGGCAATCACAGTGCTTGCAGAATATGATGTGTGGATGTAGTTTTTCTTTTGGGTTGGTATGGGAAGAGGTAGGTGACGTTTGTAAATTACTAATTATGGCAAAAGCTTGACATTCAATGCTGCATGCCCATGCAAGAATTTTTCTGATGTTGATCCTGAACTATGAACAAAAGCTGGAAGAGATCAAAATGAACATGAACCAGCTGTATCGAAAGCTGTTAATTATGGTGAAGAACTTCTTCTTCCTCATGTTGTAGCCTCCCAAGCGTCATGAGGACGACCGACTCTCCAGTCAAATCGTCAATTTTTAATAAGGTTAATTACTAAACGAAGGTAGTTTAGTAAGGTTATAATAATTAAGTAAATGCAATTTCCTTTTCACCAATTTTATAAAATATATATATATAATTTATGTATTAGTGATGAATCAAATTTTAGATGTGGTTGGAGTCGGTTTGTACGATCTCTTCGATAAGACATGACAACTTGGTAAATTAAATCTGTTTGTCCAGAGCCCAGACTAATAAAAATGTGTCGATTTAGAGATTTAACCAACATTTTTTGTCATAAACTTAATCACGAAGGGCCATAACCGACGCTATCTCCATTCAAGTATAAAAAGTTGGCATGAATTGGATGACAAGACATATTAGCTTATTAGCATTTTTGCCCCTTGAACTAAAACGTTTAGGACATTTTGCCCCTATAACTTCAAATCGCGACAACTTATCTTATAAATTTCCAAATTGAGTACAATTTTCACCCTAAACTTTTCCATATTTAATTTTTGGGTTATATCTTTGTTTGTGTTAAAAATATTGGCAGACAAAAAAGAATGGAGAAAAATTTTGAATAGTATTTCTAAAGGTGTGACTTTACATATGACAAAGGTGAGTTTATATAGTAGTCCTAATCCACTCATTGTATGGTAAGTTATAATTAGCTCCTAAAAATAAGCTAATCTACATTAAATACAAGATATCAAAATCAATTACAATTAACATCCCCCCTCAAACTCAAGGTGCTGAAGATGAGACAACTTGAGTTTGGAAACCAGATCTTGAAACCGAGATGGAAGATGTGTCTTGGTGAAGATATCAGCAGTTTGTTGAGCAGAAGAAATAGAGACTAGGTGAAGAGTTCCAAGGCGAACTTGGTGACGAACAAAATGACATTCAATCTCAATGTGTTTTGTTCGTTCATGAAAAACATCATTATGAGCAATCATGATAGCACTGTGATTGTCACAATGAAGTTTAATAGCATAAGGAAAAGAAATACTCATATCTGTAAGTAATATTTGAAGCCAAGGTAACTCAGCAATAGCATCAGCCAAGGCGCGATATTCTGATTCAGTGCTAGACCGAGCGAATATTGTCTGTTTCTTACTGCGCCAAAAAATAAGAGAGTCTCCCAAAAAGAAACAATAGCATGTTGTCGAAAGACGGTTAGTAGAATCACTAGCCAATCTGCATCAGTGTAGCCAGATAAGACAAGAGATGAATGGGCAGAAAAATGAATACCGTGAAAGACCGTTCCCTTTACATATCTCAAAATCCATAGAACAACAGAGAATGTGTGGAACGAGGAGCACTCATGAACTGACTAACCAAATGAACTGCATATGCAATATATCACACCCCGACCCGAAAGTCGTGCACGGACAACCACCGTGTCACCTCGAAACACGTGTCGGCCGGTCACGCATTCCAAAGTAACACGAAGCGTCAATATCAGGTCAAAAATTAAGAAAACAAGAATTAAGTATAAATTTAAAATATTGAAGTTTTCAAACATGAATTAAGTAAATGCAGATTCGTCAAAATCAAACTCAATATTAAAAACGCTTAAGCATTTAAAAGCAAAATCGTATATTAATAGAGAAAACAATAGTAAAAATGCAATTTAAAAACAAGGAGCGGAAGATAACAAGGAACAAGGCACTATGTTGACAATGAAAAGAGACAATGCCAGTGGGACCCGTCATGTAGTGAGAAGTACCTCTAAGAGCAGTGAATATAGCCTACGCCACCGACTCGACCGCCAAAAGAGACGCAGAGTCCTAACTACCCTGAAAACACAGCAAGTAATCGAGGGTTGAGTACACGAATGTACCCTGTGAGTGAGCCACCCTCAAAAGAGAACAGAAGAGGGTGGGGTGCACTCACAACCAAAACAGTTCATAAATAAAAATAACAATTTTAATAAAACCGATCAGTGATACGAAACCATGTATATAAATCCAATTCTTCATTAAAAACCAGGGGCTGCCATCAAAACATATCCGAAGCGACATTGGCCTGAGTCAACCTCCGGAACCGTCAGGGGCATTTTATCATCATCATCCTCATCAAATAATCAGTAAAAATGTCATTTTTCTTACTTTCCCAACAACAAGCCCGTTCCCCTGACGTTGGCCTGGTCCGGCACTGCGTGGTGGCCGCAGTACACCCAGTTGAGCTCCCACATGCACACGCCGAACTGGTATATAAATATGGCGTGTCGGGCCTGGAGCGACGAACCATGTGGATCCAAACTCAACTCATGGTTCGCCAATCAAGTCTAACTACTAGCTAGTAAACCACCAAATCAGCCACACGTACTCTCTGGACTGCGTCCAGTCCACGAGTCCCCGTATGCTTACCAACAGTTCAAAACCATTTTCAAAGACCGCTCATGCACCCAAAACAATTTATTTAAAACCATTTATAAAACAATTTAATAAAACAGTAATAAAATAGTTCCTCAACGGGTTCTCCGTTGAGGACAGCCCACTCACAGTTTAGGGGACTCGTACACCCCCAAAGTCAATCCACTGTGAGACTAGCTGGTGTCTCGATCAGCGCCTCATCCGTCTGATTGAGCACATCCAATCACAAGAAAATCGTTAAAACCAATATCATAAT
>AWUE01017155.1:0-20401 GCA_001974825.2 Corchorus olitorius
ATAACCCAGACCCCACGATCTTTAGTTAGACGATCTTAGCATGTCTTATATAAGTCTCTTCAAAGTTTTTAAGACGAGTTTCGAATTTCGTAATACACTTTCTAGAGTTCAATTAATCATTTTCTGGCGTTTGAGGGTAAAACTGTCATTTAGTCATCCAGGGGCAAGACGGTAATTTACCATATCAGTGCTTTTACGGTGATCTTTTAGCCTTACATATTCGTTAAGTATGTTTAGATAACCCAATTCTTTTTCTAGGTGCAAAGTTGTAATTTTATACATTCAAGGGTAAAATGGTCATTTGGACTTATCGTAGGTTCCACATTGTACTGTGTACAAGCGTATTTATTAATGTGAGCCACATAGTGAATTCTCTCAATTCTACCCTTAGGGGTACTTTGGTAAATTTGACGACTAAAGGGCATAATGGTAATATTGATAGGTCGAGGATAGCACAGTAATTTTACCCAAAGTGGTCTCCTTGGTAGCTTTCCAATCCTGAATATACGATCTTAAAGTTTAATTATCTGTATCGCGCTTTAAGGGGCAAAATGGTAAATTTGCCTAATAAGGGTATTTCGGTAATTTTACCCTCCCAAGGTACGGTGTCATTCCTTACGTGTCATAGTTGTTGACCCAGTCAATCGGACTCGAGATCGTAGCTCAACGGAATATATTAGTACACTATTACAAATTAAGAGTAATATGGTAATTTACCCACTCCAAGGGTAAAACAGGAATTTATGCTTCTACGAATAATACGGCTTTAAAGGGATGCAAGTGGGTAGTAGATAATAGGCTACCCGGCACTACCCGACCCGATTAAGTAGGGTTAGGGTATTGTATAATAGGGTTAGGGTAGGGTACGGGTAGTGATTTTAGTACCCGTGACGGGTTCGGGTAGGGTACGGGTAGTGACCTTAGGGTACCCACTACCCGAACCCGGTTACTAATTAATTATTTTAATATTATATTTTTATTTATATATTATATTTTTACTTAAAAATTACTCCTAATTAATCTAATTAAAAATTTTTTATTGTTAAAAATATAATTTTTAACTTTATTTTACAATTATACAAGTTAATTTTAATTTATTCATTTAATTTTAATCTATTTATTATTATTTAATTATAAAGTAAAAAAATATTCGGGTT
Organism: Corchorus olitorius; assembly: GCA_001974825.2. Taxonomy (NCBI): domain Eukaryota; kingdom Viridiplantae; phylum Streptophyta; class Magnoliopsida; order Malvales; family Malvaceae; genus Corchorus; species Corchorus olitorius. Next base: position 1,158 of record AWUE01017155.1, read on the forward strand.
TTTTATCGGGTTAGGGTAGTTAACGGGTAGTTGATATTTTATACGGGTAGGGTACGGGTAGTGATTTTAAAAAATAACCGGGTAGTTATAGGGTTCGGGTACCCTAGAAAATAATAGGGTTAGGGTACGGGTACCTCAAAATTCGCGGGTACCCTACCCGGTTGCATCCCTACGGCTTTATACGATAATCGTTTAGATTTATTAATACAACCAATGTCGTTGAATTTATTAAATTTTTCTTCAAAGGGTAATTTCGTAATTTAATATCTCAAGGGTGATGTAGTAAATTTATCCATCCAAGGGTAAAATAGTAATATCACTTCTCAATTTATTTAACCAAAATCATTATTTCCAAAATTCTTATTTTCTTTATTTCTTTTTTTTTCTTCTTTTTTTTCTTTCTTCTTTTCTTCTTTTGGGCCAGGCCCACTCAATTCTTTTTCTTTTCTTTTTTTTTTAAAAACGTTGGGCCTCAATAGGCCCAAGTGCTAAGCCAGGCCGCTGGGCCTGCGCTGGCCCGCAAGCCTGGCCTGGCGCGCCTGGGCCTGCACTGGCCCGCGTGCCTGGCCTGGCACGCCTGGGCCTGCGCTAGGCCCGCGTGCTTGGGCCTGCACAAGCAGGCCCTATGACTTTTTTTCTTTCTTTCTTTCTTTCTATTTCCGGTAGTAGCCGGAAAGGCCACCGGAATCTGGAAATTTCCAGATTCCGGCAAGGCCAAAACAACTCCAATTTTAATTTTATTTCATTTTTCTCACTTCAAATTCAATTCCAAACAGCATATCAACATTCCCAAAGTATCCCCAACACAATATCAACTTCAAAACATCAACTAATAAGAAATTAAATTAACTTCATGATCAAATTCAAACTTCACGTACCCACATTATCAACTCTTTGTTTCCATTCTTTTTCCATTACTTCAACTTCGATTTTGAGTACAACAAAACTCCAAAGCTCCTCAAAGCCACAACCCAATTACCAATTAATCTTAAAAGCAAACATAAATTCAATAATTTGTAAAGAATTTTCTCAAGTTCCTTACTCACCTTGCTTCCCAAAATATTCTCAATTTGCCAACAAAATACCAATGGTTGAGTAGAGGTTTATGAGAGGAATCTTTTGTTCCAATTGCATGCAAAAATGTTGCTTGAATGTAAAGTGAATTCTAGAGAGATAAAGGTAGGTTTAGGGTAGAAAGAGAGAAAAAAAAAAGAAAAGGAGAATGACGGGAAAGAAAAGAGGAAGGGAAGATTTAACTTAGTCATATTAAATAAATTGGCTAAATTGCCAATTGGTCCCCTAACTTCAACACACTTAGGAATCAAGTACCATAGCTCTTCTTTTTATTCAATTGAACCCTTAATTTCTCCCCTCCACTATTCCATATAATTAATTTCTAGCACCACAAATATTTTTTATGGTATTACACAATATCAGGTCCGGTAACTGTGAGATAAATTAAGCTCCCAACAAGCTGGCGATATAAAGTAGGATCCTCAAGAAGACTGCCATCAAGTGGAGTGAGTTTGACATTGTGTTCCAATGGAGTAGAAACAGTTTTACTATCAATGATACCAGCTCGAGATAACAAATCAGATGCATACTTGGCTTGAGATAGAAAATAGTCGTCAGTTCCGGAAGAGACTTCAAGACCCAAGAAATAACCAAGAGTACCCAAATCTTTCATCTCAAATTGTTGACTAAGATACTGTTGAAGCTCAGAAATGCCAGAACTGTCATCACCAGTAATGATCATATCATCAACATAAAGAAGAAAAATGGCTATGCCACGATCAGTATGGCGAATAAACAAGGTAGAGTCATGAGGACTAGAGAGAAAACCAAATTGTGTGATAGTGGCATTGAACTTGGCAAACTAGGCTCGAGGAGCTTGTTTCAATCCATACAAAGCTTTTCGAAGCTTAGAGACTTTATGTGCAGCGCGAGAGTATCCTGGAGGAGGCTGCATGTAGACTTCCTCTTGCAAGTCACCATTTAAAAAGGCATTTTTCACATCCATGTGAAAAAATTTCCACCTTTTGACAGCAGCAATGGCTAGAAGACTGCGAACAGATGTGATACGGACAACTGGAGCAAATATCTCCTTATAGTCAATCCCATATTCCTGAGAAAATTCTAGAGGTGAGTACTGAGTATTAGTAGTTTAATACCAAAATGGCGAATTGGATTTTTTATTTTTTTACGAGTTGATTACTATTAAATTACTCTTCCCAAATTGGTAAGGTTATGTTATAAAAGGTAAAATTAAGTTTAAAATTTAATTATTATGATTGGCCTCTTTTTCGTGTTTTTAGTTTAGTGTGTTGGTAATTTGATTTATTCTGATTAATTTTGTTTAGAAATTATATATACATAATGGAAAATTATTCAATACACTGTTAGTGGAGTTTAGCAGACTACACATGCATGGGTTAAGGGTTGATATGTGTTATTTAGGAAATAGTTTTGTATTTTAAAAACAAAATTAATTTAGAAAATGGACATGTGCCAACTGCTTACCCCACTTGTGGAGTCCAAAATTTACACTATCAATGTATCAAATAATTACTCATAAAATTTATCTATTATATAGGATATTATTAATTTTGATTTAAACCTAACAAACACTACAAACCATTATATATTAATTTATCTTGGCTCAACTCAAATTGACTTATTCCCCAATTAAAAATCTGCATAGATCGAATCTGGCCGAACTGGATGCAGTTATAGAAGTCAATATCATCTCTTTTACCTGCAGGTTTTTCGAAATTTACATATCGCCTATCGCCTACCAAAAGAGAGATCTTCAGGGTCAGGACAAACCGTCGACCCAATTCGACCGGGATGTAACGAATCATTGGACTTTTGCAAGATTTTCACAATTTACAGATTGCCTACCAAATGGGAGATTAGGTGAGTGGGATTCGAATCTAGGTGGAGTGCACGAAGAGTCCAAACCAAAACCATTTGTGGCAACTCCCATTCGTACGTAGTTCTAATCATGAATAAAAAATTATTATCAATTAAAAAAATCATGAATAAGGTTCAGAATTGATAATCTTGATTAATAGTATAACAAGTGGATTGGCCCGCGCTGGCGCGTCGGGCGTTTAGAAATTTAGTTCTTTAAACAATTTCCTATTCGAATTAAATTGTTTGATGCATAGGAAAATTCGAAAGTACTATGATTTTAAATGTGTTGCATCTTTAAAAGGCTATATTATTAACATTGAGTATATGCCCTAAAGTTAGCAATAAATAGTAAATATTAGTTTGTATATAGACAGGTGCAATAGCTTCAATTTTGTTTCCTCCTCTAAAGTGTGTAGCACTTAAACAAAAACTAAGTTTACTCTCTTCTTCATATAGACATTTAGAAATTGTTATTAGTTGTTTGATAAGACATTGCATCACTGGAAACAAATGGTTTGTGATCTCTTAATAATTCACAAATTGCATCTTTGGCTAAGTTAACATATTGAAAAACAAATCAATAACTTGATGATTAACCATCTTCAATTTTGTTATCAAATTAAAATAAACCCTATTTGTTATGTTTTTGGGCTGGCCAATAAGTCCATAATTTGTTTTCTAAAAACAGTCTTGTCTATAATGAACTGATCATATCATCAGTATAGGATTTAGCCTTAATTTTTACTTAGAAATTTTATATCAGAGCTTTTAAACGTTTATGTTGCTAACCCACTAATGTTACAATTCTAAATTGTAATTCATGGGTTGAATAGCATTAATAGACATCGTTAAAAAGGGCTCCTACACAGCATAGACATTAGCTAAGTCTTGAAAATTCTCTGTAAATTAAGAAATACTCAACTCAAATCATAGAAAATTCTTTGTAAATTAAGAAATACTCAACTCAAGTCATGATTCTTAGCTATCTTATCTAACAATTTTGTTCTAACTTAAAAGAAAATATTATTTATTTTATAGAATAATTAAGTAGAGATAGGGGGATAGGATTTATTATAACATTTATTGTGTGAAAGAATAATTAAGTAGAAATAGGGGATAAGATTTATTATAACATTTATTGTATGAAAGGAAATGGATAATTACAAAAAAAGGTTCAAGGGCAAGAATTGGCTAGAAACTAACCTAGGGTCTTTTTAGTAATCTGGCAAATGAGAAAAGACAGAAAAGGATAAAAGAAGTTCAAATGGAGCCTCCTCATCGATCCTCAAAAGGGGCGTTTAGTAATTTTATTGGGTGTTTCAAATAATATGTAATAAAATATAAAATATAATATATATATATATATATAGAGAGAGAGAGAGAGAGTTAATCATATTTAATAAAAAGTTTTTATAGATAATTATATATCATAACCTTCCACCAAAAACGGTAGTTGGAATCATAAATTAGTAGGATTTAGGTACCGATATTATTTTATTTTTCCTGAAATATGAGATCTATCTTGTGTATGTTTGAATTTCCCTTTTTTTTAAAAAAAAAATGTATGTATGATTTTCCTCCTTTATTTTTGTTTGCATGCATGCCAATTGGGTGAGTGGTGGTTGAATAGATAGGAGGGAAAGAAAGGAAAGCATATTAATTACCACTAATTGCTATTATAATAAGGTTAAATTAGCGCCTATAAATTTAAGACTAAATTATAAATTTAGTCACTTAGCTTTAGATGAGTTTATGTTTTAATCATTTAATTATGAAAAGTAACGATTTGGTCACTTAATTAGCTTGTAAAGCTGAATATTTTGGTCATTGAACCCTTAATCTGCTTATGTATCACCTCCATATCATCCATCATGCCACCTAATATAATAATGATACGATAGGGCATATCATTTAAGATATCACCTGACATAATGACATAAAAATATTACTATTAAACATGCCACATGACATAGTCAAATCATCATGTTATGTGATTGAGTGACCAAAATATTCAATATTACAAATATAAGTGATAAAACGTTACTTTTTATAGATTTTTGACCCAGACAAAAACTCATTTAAAGTTAAATAACCATCTATGTAATTTACCATAAATTTAATGGCAGAGTCTGAGATGTGTGAAAATTTGAGTTGGGCATGGCAGTGTAAATGTCAGCATATTCTTTGAGAAGGTAATTTTTGTGTCGATAATTAGTTGTCAAAGATGTGATACGAAATGGATTCTGATTATGAAATCTATAGAAATTCTCTTCAACAAGTCATTGAAGCGGTTCAAGCTGATGGATTACCCCGAGGAGTTTTTAGAAAAGTTTCTAGTCAATCTTTTCTTTTTTTCCAGTAATTTTTATGTATTAAGTACTATGTAATGTGTGTTTTCGTTTTGTAATATTATCCTTTCGTTCTCTTGTAGTAAAAAAGAAAACAAAAATATACCCATATAAAAAAAATGGGCCTATATAAAATTTAGTTCTGTATAATCCATTTGCAATTGGGCTTGTATCTTATAAGATCTTTTTACACGATAATAACAGCAAGGCCCAATGTTCCTATCACAACCAGCCCAGAATTAAAAAGGAACGAAACGAAAACCGCCCCGTGTCGTCTCTACGACTCCACCATTTCCATTTCCAAACAGCCTTTGAATTTTTCTGTTTTTTAAGAAAAGAAAGAAAAAACAAAGACTTTCATAAAGACTTCCATCCACTCTTCAACGATCAATGCGAGGGAAATCATTACACTACACTCACTAATCACTTGAACCTCCGCCAATAGTCAACCCTAATCTGAGAATGACCGGAGGCGGACGGCGGAGCGCTCGAAGCAGAGTCAAATCCTCCACCGACGTCAACGAGGACGACGATGCTATCCGCAGAACTAAACCAAACTCCAAACATCGCAGGGATAAATCTAAAGATCACGGCAACGCTCTTCGGATCCTCGGAGCTAATTTTAAAATCATGATATTTTTCACCATCGTCGCGGCCTTAATCATCTTCTTCTTAGTCAGTCATCTAATTACTCCAGCTGCTGAAGAAGCTCAGAGACCTAGAGTCGTCACTCCATTTCCCGCTCCCAAAATCATGGACTTACCTCAGGTATACTAAAAATAGAATACTTTTTTCAATTTCCCTCGCTTTCCGTTTTTTAAAATATAGAATCTAAAATGCAAATGTAAGTGCTAGTATGTATGCATTTGTATTTTATCCGTATATGTACGTATTTGGTTATGGAAGATTTGATTTGTGGCAGTTTCAAGGAGAGCATAAAGAGAGCTTGTACTGGGGAACTTATCGTCCTCATGTTTATTTTGGAATTCGCGCCAGGTACCATAATATCTTACATTGATATGTTTGGCTTTATAATTTTGAAGAGAGGGGGTAAAAGTTGAAATCATCTGAATAATTGTATGCTAATTACTGTCCTGAAATAGATTTGGGCATATTTATGCGCTACTATCCCCTCTGTTTTTGTGAAAAGTTATTTGATCCATCTTTTAATCTTAGTTGTTAAATCTCCATGATAAGTGGGGGATGTTACTGAGCTATTTTGACTGGCAGGACTCCTCGGTCATTAATTGCAGGGTTAATGTGGCTTGGTGTGAAGGATGGGAGGTATTTTATGCGGCATGTCTGCCAAGATTCTGATGAGCTGAGCACATATGGTTGGACTAGTCATAACGGACGTGATTTTGGACATCAACGTCTGGTTGACCAAGATATGACTCTAGCAACAAGTTTCTTGAAATCTAAGGAGGATGGCAGTGGCTATGGAGGAGACTGGGCTGTTCGAATTAATGTGCAAAATCAGGGGTATGCTGCTTGATCTGTTCTTTTAGCTTTGTGCTGTTAATAGCATTTGTTAAACCAGGTGCTTTCTTTAAATACTCTTAGAAGATATATTTTTGAAAGGAACATGTTTCCTTAGTAAGAATGCCACAAGGGCAAGCCTGATTGAAATATGAGGGACCTCTTGGGAATGCCATGCATGACTGGCACTTTGTACGAGCTCAGTTGTTCATTTGGGTTTTTCCTGGTAAATTAAGAACATTTTATTAGTGTTTTGTTAAAATTGTACTATTATAAGTTTGTTAACCCTTGTGCTGAAAAATTGCACTTTTATTCTTGGAATTAGAAATTATGCGAGTATTAGGTATTAGATAAGGGCATCTATAAGAAGAAGTTTGATTTCTGACATGACAACGAAAAGGTTGCATGCAAGAAGACTACATTTGTAAAAATAGTGAACTTACAATGAAAAATCTATGTCTTAAAAGTTCCAGTGGCTTGGAGATTTCAATTCTTAGTTCTAGAATTCTCTTGCCAAATCAATGCATTAAGGTATCTATCTGCCCATAGAGCTTGCCCTACTCTTTGGAGAATGAGATTCAAGTTCATTATTTGATGAGGTCAAGGGAAGAACTGATCAACTATAGCTTGGAGAAACATTTCATTGTCTCTCCATTCCTCCATGGACTCATACTTGTATGTTCATCTTCAATCTAGAATGACAGGGTCTGCTGAAAATATCTACAGAATGTATTTACATGCACACAGAGCACATTTCAAATGTGTTATTGGGTCATTATTCAAATTTCTAATGCAATAATTATAATCACTTCTAGGTGGAATGACGATATGCAGAGAAATGTGCACCTCTTTTTCTATTTGGCAGATGAAGATGGAAATGCTTTGAGTTTTGGTAGAGATATCTTTGATCTTCACGAGAATTCTCTCTTGGCATCAGGGTTGCGAACAAAAATTGGCGGTTGGCAGCTTCATCTAAAATCAAAGGTATATGGCAATCGGTTGACAGAGGCAAAATCAAAACCAGACATACTTCTATTTGGATGAAAAGTTAATGGTCATAAGGAAAATTTACTTCTTATGGTAGGAAGTTCTCTGGTATACATGTTAACTAATAATCATGATGATTTTGCTGGTTAGCATTAGGGAAGTGACTGATCCACATTGTCACCAGTATAATTTCTTACTTCACAATCATACTTCTCACACTGCCCAATAAATAGGCATTCACATGTGAAGTTATGTTATATGTGAGTACTCTAAATACAAACAAACAAGACATTAAATTATAATCGTTTAACTAACCTATCTTCTCTGGCTTAATGTCAACCTAAATATAGCTAATGTAGTCCTTTATCTTTCTGAAAATGTTAATGACTAATTAAAATTTCCTGCCTTAATATCTCACCTATGCTTTTTTGAAGGTTCAATATCTGGATCTCATTGAATAAAAGTTCTGGAGTTTAAATAACTTTTGTTCTTTTAATAGTTTTTTAGTTTATACTGATCTGGAGTCAACTTTCTTATGTTTTTCTTTTGTAGGCTGATTTGGAAGTCCATTATTCAGGTTTCAGGACACCTCATATCCATAATTTGTCTGATCTTGTCCAGCAAAACCTTGCATCCCAAGTATGTTAGTTTCATATATTCGTTATTCAGTTTGAAGGAGAGTGGATTCTTAGACAAAGTATTGTTTCGGTTTTTAGTAGTTCTTTTCTTGACTTCTTTTGTTTGTTTACCTTTACCAGTTCATGAGATTTAATCGGCTGCAGCTACCTGACATCTATGAGAGTTCTTCAAACATTTTAGTCTTTCAGGTATATATTTTAGTTTTTCAGATACAACTTGTCTTGAACTTTTTGCATTGTTGAAGTTAATTTGTCTTTCTTCTTTACCTCCTCCTTGATTTACGATTTTTATGCAGATTTCTGGGAGAATTCCACTAGAAACTGATATTGTCTTTGTATCTGGAACCGGTATAACTTCAAGAGTAGAAGAACGCATAAGCAGTCTTGCAGGTTATTTATATACTCGTATAAAAAATTGTTGTTAATGAAAGAAATTTGAGCAGTATATAGGCTATTGTACTAAGGCATAAGCAATCTTCATGCTTGTTATCTTTTATTTTAACATCCGATTTAAAATATTTGGGTCCGTTTTCCAGGTTCGAGTTTCTTTGGAATCAGATCCTATATCGTTTTCCAATTAGATTTTTCTTTTTGTAATGATTTAAAATTTTTTGTGGGGCTTTCCTGGCTTTGCGTTTCTCAAGGTTTTTGTAAGTTTCCTTCATAATCTTTATACTTTTCTATGATATTCTTAGGTATCTCATTGACCAATAAACTAGAAGAGAAACAAAGAGAATTTGATAGCAAATTTGAGAATTGCTTTCAGCTTGCTGACAAGGTATTGAAGTTTGTATAGCAATTCATTCTTCTGCTTGTTCTTTAGTTCTTCACTTTTTGTTACTTATACTTACTTTCATGCTCTTTCCAGAATATTCTTGGTGCCACTTTGAATGTTCCTTTGTAAGTCATAATCACTAAAGGTCATGTAGGGAAGAAATATAGTTGCCTCCTTTTATCTGCATAAATTGGGTTAACAATGTCCATCATTGTTCAGAATCTTTAGCCCGCTAGAGACTAATTTATTCAAACATATATGTATCACGTTTTCATTCCTGTGTATGTGTTGAATAAAGAAACTCGTTTGCTCATGTCAGACACTTTTATGCTACTATAACCCAGGCTTCCTGTAAATGACATTGTTCAGCCTTATGTATCAATCATGACAGCTTACATGGAATAAGAACTCTTGCTAGTTGCATAGCTTTTGGGTGATTATTTTGTAACTCAACAGAACAAACTATTATTACTCTCTCTTTCTGGGATAAGTTTGATCCACAAGCTATCATGACATAAAACGTGGCAATAAGAGTTCATCAATGCATAATAAGATGCCCTTTCCTTGGTATTCAGGGTTACATCAGTAGCCATTAAGACTAATTGTTTTTAGCGTCTGCAGTCTTTCCTTTTTGCCTGAGTGGTGTTAATTTTTCTCTTCAATGAAGACTCTCATGTTGTAGTGTTATATATGCAGCTTGATTCCAAGTCTATTACTGTGGGCAAGGCTGCAATTGCAAATATGTTGGGTGGCATTGGCTACTTCTATGGCCAATCTAAAATTTCAGTTCCCAGAAATTCTAATGTGAGTGACTTGCATTTTCCTATCTTTCTCTCTCTTTTTTTAATGTAATTTAAGGTCTTTCATGATGACATGTAATCATATTCCTTTCTGGCATAATTCATGCTTAGGCCTGTGTAGCTGACCTGAGCCCAAAAAAAACCCCTCTTGACCTTCCAAAACTCTAATTGACTCGAGAAGTCAACAATCTGAATCAGCCAAACCCAAACCAGAAATGAACTCAACTTGGAATTGACCTGAACCTAAAATGACATGAAGCCAAACAACCTAAATAACTAACCAAACTGACACAAATCCAAATAATCTGTTGAAGTCCAGTTATTTGACTTTTGAAAAGTCAACAAGCTGCCACAAAACCAAAACCTAGTGTCAAACCTGAATCACACAGATCCAAGATGACCAGTACCCAATAGATTTCAGCCCAACCTGCAATTGCCAACTCTATGACATTCTGATTCTGCAGCAGCATAGTTTAAAATATGGGCTATTAGTTAGTTGACTTGCTTTTCATTTTAAGTTCAATTCTGCAACAGCCAGATATTCACATAAGCATCGGGGAGAATGTTTAAATTGGATTCTTAGAGCACAATAATGTATGTTTGCTTGCTCCAAGTAACAACTCGCTGGCTGCAGTTTCTCTGCCCAAATGCATCCTAAAGTTGCAGTAATCATATCATGTCTTTCTCTGCCAGCTCTGTTAACAGTAAAATAATATCCAGTGCTGTATGACTATGATGGTATTTCATTAGTAGCAAAAAAAATGATGGTATTTCATTAAGGATCTCCTCTGTACATTTTATGAGTAAATTGCAGGGAGTTTTATCCCCAAAGAGAAAGAAACAAGTATAACTAAGACCAAGAAATTAGAGTTATCAGTTACTAGGTTCTTTCTGTCTGTTAACTTTGTTTATATTTGTTTTTATGCATGTGTCTATTTGTGTGCTTTTAACCCCTTTTTCCTTTTCAGTTTGTGCTTAACTCTCTTAAAATATGATAATGTTGCTAGAGCTTGTACTTATGAATAACAGTCACTTGTTTATATTGACAGACAGAGTATTCAGTGTGCTATATCTTGTGTGCAGGTTAAAAGTCGTGATGATTTTCTTCTATATTGGCCAGCTGAGCTATACACTGCTGTTCCAAGCCGACCATTTTTTCCAAGGGGATTTCTCTGGGATGAAGGTTTCCATCAATTAATAATTTGGTTAGTTGTGCATTATTGTTTAAACTTCTTGCTCCATTTGTCCTAAGTTTATTTCTACAGTATGCCACCCAATCTAGAGTTGATTAGGATGTACCATGCTTGCTCATATGTCCTAAAATGTTGACCAGGCATTGGGATCTACATATAAGCTTGGATATAATAGGACACTGGTTAGATCTGATAAATATTGATGGCTGGATTCCTCGTGAACAAATTTTGGGTGCTGAAGCTCTAAGGTAACTTGCAGTAAGCTCAAAGTTCCAAGTTTTGTCAGGTGATATAATTCTGAGGTGTTCTCTGTTTTAATTGCAGTAAGGTTCCTGCTGAATTTGTTCTACAGCATTCAAGTAATGGTAATCCACCGACATTATTTTTGGTTTTACGTGGTAAGTTGTTTTCAAATTAAATTGTGCTATATGCACTTCTTTATTATTATTATTGTTGTTGTTTTTTCTTTCTGTCTTTCTTTTTGCCAAGTGCTATATGCTGTTAATAGGGTAATTTAAGTCCAACTCATATTATGGGGAAGAGTTACTACAGTGTAATGTAAAGGAACGCCACAACGATGCACCCATTGGTATGCTTTTTAGCACACTGGATCACTATATATAAATATATATGTATGTTTATGATAGTTGAAACCAGGCCATTACTTTGCTTGGGTCTTGTTATGCATGAGTTATATTATATAGATATGTGATTATGATGATTGCCAAATATTAAGTAATTTTCTATTTCCCTTTCTGTAGTCTGATATGTATTAGTTTTTCCTGGATTAAGATTCTGTCATACAGTGTAGATGATGTTAAATCTAGTCTGAAATTGTCCATTCCAGATCTAGTCAATGGTATCAAGAAGAACAAGTTCACAGCCACTGAAAGCAATGAGATCATTTCCTTTTTACGGCAGGCTTTTGTTAGGCTTGAAGCATGGTTCCAGTGGTTCAACACTACCCAGTCAGGTATATTCTAGATTTTTTATCTTAAGGCAGGGTGCGCGTGCATGTGTTTCTTTGTCGGGTGGGGGGTTGCAAATGTGGTTGAAGATCAGAAACTAGAATTAATTGTCACATTTGTCTTTTATCTGCATTTGCAATGGCATTACGATATGATGTCAAGTGTAATTCAGACCAAACAAACTCAGACTCTAACAATAATACTAGCATTTCTACCTTGTGTCTTGTGCCATGTATGAAGTTATAACTTTTCTCAAGCAACAAGTTTGGGCAGATACGGATATGTCTGACATAAGCATTGCCATATTGGCCAAAAAACAGACATAAGCATTGCCATTGATAATGTAGTTTAAAGTCATACAGATATAAGCATCTATAAATTCTTTGTACTAAATTTGCTGGTAGACTGGTGATAATAAAATATTAACATGTAGAAACAAAAATGTGGCTGGCTAAATGCTTTTCTTCTTCTTCTTCTTCATGTCATCAGCTTAAGGCTTTCATTAGTTTGTTACACAAGTAACTTTTGGGAAGCACATTCTTTGGACCTTTTTTTTCTCTAATAATAGAAATTATGATTATACATTAACGGTGTTTTCTAGTTCTGTTCAGTGCCTTTTCCATGGATCATGGATCACCACTCCTTCCCCCACCCACCCACACACACAACTAAAAGAAAAATCTGTTCTTCTAATTCTGCCTTTTTTGTTTGTTATAACAGGAAAGGAGATTGGTAGCTATTACTGGCATGGAAGGGACAAGTCAACAACTCGTGAACTAAACCCAAAGGTTCTATGTTTAAACATTTCATAAATCATTGATGGTCCTTAGTAAATAGAACAAGCAAATTACCATGTTTTTGGCAAGCTATATGTTTTGTTTAATGAGTTTCAACTATGTGTCAAAGCAACATGATAGGCTGCAGTTTCTTTGCTCTTAATCTTCCAAAATTTCGCTTGAAAATTCTTTTTCCTTGAATATATGTTTGGAACCTACTGGTTGGATCATTTAGGCACAGTTGGAAACTGACCTTTTCATCATATAAGTTATATATATATAAATCTTCTTTTTGAAGTTATCTGTAGTAATGGAATTAGTTTCTACTGTCACCAGACACTTTCCTCTGGTCTTGATGATTATCCTCGTGCATCACACCCAACTGAAGATGAACGTCACTTAGATCTTAGATGTTGGATGCTTCTTGCAGCAGATTGCATGGATTCCATTGCAGAATTGATTGATAAGGAAAATAAGCCTGGAAAGGTAGAAATTCAGTAATTAAAAAAAAAAGCATCCTTGTATGGAAATTTACCTATTAACTAATAAATTTTGAGGGTGCAGGATTATGGTTCTACAGCAAAGCTGCTTTCAGACTTTGATATTCTGAATCAGGTTTGCCTTTTTTTATTAGGTTGTCAGAATTGCTTTTATGCTTTTAATTATGGTACACAATTTGTTTAATTATAAATTAGAATTATTCTTTGTAGCGGATTTCTTTTTTTCTTTCCCTGTCCTTATTCTCGGCAAAATATTAAGTGTGTTAGAATAATTTTTATTGTACATGAGACAGCTCTAATTGCTCTTAGAATTTAGCATTTTCATGTCTCACTCATCTTGATGATTTACCAGATGCACTTTGACCATACTTCTGGAGCTTATTTTGACTTCGGAAATCATACAGAAAAGGTATGTTGCTTGAATCTTTCTGTTAGTCATCCTAATATATTAAAAGATCAAGTGATGGAATTCAAAATCAAGTACTGGAAGAATGACTATTGCTACCCCACACGATAACTATAAACTTCTATAATATTTCACCATAATAAGTGAAGTAAAAGAGAAACATTTTAAAAATTGCCCCATGATCAAAATATTGTATTATGAATCTTAAAACTTAATAATAAATAGTACTAAAACAATCTAGCCAAAAAACAAAAAAGTGCAAAAAACAAAATCTACTGCTGCTTGCATTCTGGAGGCCTCTCTCACCTTACTGTCCATCTGCTTGTGCTCTTCCACTACTCTTTTGTGCAGATGAGGACTTCTTCTATGTCTTACTTCCTTCTCATCATCATCCTCACCCTCACTCTCACCCTCATCATCATCATCTTTTTCATCTTCATCTTCTATAGCTTCTCCTGTAAACCATGAAACAGCATTGTGGAATAACCTTGTCTCGAATAGCTGACCCTATGTTATAATCTTGTTCCATCTGATTTCGTAGCTCCTCAGTGATATCTTCATCCATGTCTTCATCATCATCCGGAATTTGAGGTGGATTGAAGAAGTTGATCAAGAAGCTGTTGGCATTCTTTGATCCCTTCTTAGGCTTCTTTTTAAGGAGCTTCTGTTTTCCTGGATACCATTCAATCTTTGTCCCAATAGCTTTCTCAAGAATAGGTTCATTTTCATCAATCATCTCATATGTCTTTGTCAACACAGTATTCTTGAAAAAGGGATTGGTATCAAAGTAAAACTCAAGCTTGAATCCTTTGGGCTCCTCTATCCTACACCACTTGATATCCTTGAGATATTTAAGAGTGCCTTTATCACGTTTAGTGATCACTTGCTTATTCAATGCACATGCTTTTTTCTTAAGCAAACAATTTTTTTTGGTCATTGAAATTTTTCTGCAATGTTCTGTGCCTTTTATTCTTAATTAACCTTTGTTTCCGTTGACATTACCTCCTGGCTGTTAATTATAGGTCCACTTAAGTTGGAAAGAAGTGATGGTAGGAAATAATCATGCTGAGAGAGAGCTTGTTCGAGAGGTGCTGGAAAGGCCAGAGCTGAGATTTGTTCCTCATGTTGGTTATGTGAGCCTTTTCCCATTTATGGCAAGAATTATTCCACCTGTAAGTTTCCTAGATGGTTTAATGACCGTATAAATTTATTATCCATTCTCCAGTGACATCGCTAATTTTCTTTTTAAACAGTTTGAAGCTCTTTTTTTATTTTTTAATTTTCATTCCTCATTATATAAATACATACACATATAGCGAGAGAGAAAATTCTCATATTATTCTTTGTTTACACAAGGAATCATGGATTCTGGAAAAGCAGCTAGACCTTATTTCAAATCGCAGCATCCTGTGGACTAATTATGGACTCCGTTCACTTGCCAAAACCAGGTAATCTCGAGCATTGTGCTGTTTTTATGTTAGGTGTAATGCTATGATTTACTCGATCCTTTTGCTTTATATTCTTTAATCAATCTCAGTATCTTCTTGCTTGTATTCTTCTATGCTATAGCTCCATGTACATGAAACGCAACACAGAACATGATGCACCTTATTGGAGAGGTCCAATTTGGATGAACTTAAACTACATGATTCTTTCTTCGCTTCGCCATTATTCGTTAGGTAAATGATGCTCACCTCTCACTTCCCTCCTTTCTTCGCTCTTCTTCGTAAAATAATGACCAGAAAGTTAAGAACATGGAAGAACGAAACATATATATATTTATACTACTAAAAAAGAAGACATCATAATTACTTCTATCTTTGATGCCTTTGTTTCTGCTGAGTGCTGATCTACCGAGTAATTTTCTGCAGAAGACGGACCATACAGAGAGAAAGCAAGAGCCATTTATGAAGAGTTGAGACAGAATTTGATTAGGTATTATTCACGTTCTGTCCACCTTAGTCCTTGTGTCTGTCTATTACCATGCTCAACTATTTCTTAAGTTTATTCAAATACTTTTGCTATAATCGTTGCAGAAATGTTGTCCAAAACTATCACCAGACTGGGTTTTTGTGGGAACAATATGATCAGAAGCAGGGCAAGGGAAAAGGTGCACGTGTCTTTACTGGTTGGACATCGCTCCTCGTATTAATTATGGCTGAAGTTTACACTGAAATATAGGACATTTTGATAAAGTAACTTTTTTGGTAGAATAAAAGTAGTTAATTTTTTGGCCAAAAAAAAAAGTAGTTAATTTCAAACCGTAACAAGAACCTATATGAGTATATTCTATTTTTAGCTTCAGTGAAAATAAAGAGAATAGGAATGCTTCAAATGAACTCCGTATATATATATAGTGTATGCGTGTATACAGTTTATAGGGCTTATATATTTTTAGCTTTCATAGGCCATCATGGGAGCCAATTAAATAATAACACTATAACGACTTTTTTTTTCTATCACTACACTATGTGAGTATGACAATAAAATAATATATTAAAAGGGTAGTTTTATTTGAATATTAACGGTAGTTTTCTTTTTTGGCACAATAAGTTTTCTTTTTTGGCACAATAAGTTTTTTTTTTTGTTAAATGGTGAGTTTTTTCTTTTTTAATAATGATTAGTTTTTTTTAAAATGATATAGATAAAAGTTAAATATCATATATTTTTAAGATCTGGATACTTGTTTATTTTGTCAGAACTATATAATTTAAATTGACTATATGGATAAAAAATTGGTTGGAGGCGTTTTCAATTTTTAATTTAATATAAATCATAGTTTAGCAAATTTAGCGATCACATCAATGCATCATACTTTTATTTAAAATGTCTATCATTCTATCAATAATCCTAGTCAATGCTAATGGTTACCAATTTTCAAATCCTAGATTACTAATATATATATATATATATACTAGTTAAAACACGTGCGTTGCACGTATGTTAATAATTTATAAATTTTATATTAAATAAATATAAATTACATTAATTTGTAGTATATAACATAAAAATATATTTAATTTATAACGTATAACATAAAAAATATATAATCTTCTTTTGACATTTAATAAAGCAACAATCAACATTGAGAAATCTTTTTTCGAACTTTCAATTGTTTTACATTTTATCTCTGCTAGGCTATCCCACAGCACCACGCATATTGGTAGTATCTTGGAACTTTTAATATTTAAATTCATAAATTATACAAATGTTTTATGATGAAATATATATATATATATATATATATAATCGAACAAAAGTATATGTATTTTTGTAAAATATTTATTTTGGTTTAGGTATAAACATTGTAATAATAATTAAATTATAAATTTTTATTGTTAATATATATATATGTACATAATAACTCATCACTTCATAAATATAAATTTATTAGTGTAAAATACTCTAAGGTTACTTAACACCAACAAAGTCAACATACTTCAAAACTACTACTAAAGTTATAATCTCTCTAATAAAAGATTTTTAATCCCTTTACATTATTAATTTGTACTTGACGTAGGTAAATATAAATTTATGAAGTATTATGTACATTATGTTATAACTAAAAAAATAAAAAAATTAATAATTATGTTTAAGAATTAGAAAAAAAACTCAGTACAAAAAAAATAACCAAAAGAATTACAAATAAAATATAGTCTATGGCAATGCGTAATAATTAATTTATTTTGTAATTAGATAATCTAATATGCAAATAATCGAAAAATAATTAAGAAACAAAATTATATTCCACACATGCGTACTTTTCATTTTCATAAATTTTGATTAATTAATCATCAAAATCTGGTCATTTAATTTACAAAGATTTGAAGTGATCAATCTCATTGAATAAACAAAAAAAACCTTAAATTTTACAATTATGGTTATCTTCAATAATGAAGGAAGGTTATCAATTTTCTTAGTTGAATTTACTAAAAAAACTACAGGCCTATTAAGAACGAAGTTTAATAGTTAATCAATAAAGAAGTTTATAGATTTCTGATACGAAAAAAGGTTACCAATTTCCTCACTAAATGTTCATTAAAAATCTATTTTAGTTATCAAAGGTTTTTAATGTTATCAATAAATCCAGTGATTAATCTTATACTGTTAGTAATTTTAGTAACCTTTTATCAATAATGACATTTGCTAATGTTCTTCTTGCTAAAAAAAGTTAGTTATAAAGGTTATAAAAAACGTTATAGTCCTATCAACAAATTCAATAACCTTATGTTTTTATACTTTTAATAATTTTCGTCAATTATAAATGTTACTAATCTTGTAATCTAAAGTTACTAAAAAGTTTATAAAAGTTATTAAAATAGCTATAATGTTTTTCACAAACTTAATAGCGCTCTTAGATGATTTTAGTAAATTTTTATAAAAAATAAAGATTATGAATTTTCTTACTTAAAAATTACTTAAAACTTATTAAGATGTTATCAAAATAACTATAATGCTATCAAATAAGTTTTAAATGCTACTACTATATTCTAACTTGCACCAAAAATCCCATTAATATCACTTAATCCTAATTAATTCATAATGGGGAGGTAATAATAAATACATTTAAAGTTGTTTCCTTCCACTTTTCATCTGATTTTCTTTCTCCTATAAACCCTTCTTTGAAGAACTTCTCAACAATATTCATGATATATACGTAGGAATTTTTTTTGGTTTAACAATTAAAACTTATCTAAAATTTTCAAACCATGAAACTCTTGAAAAGGGTGCGAATCAACTTATTATTTTTAATTTATGCAGCAAGTATCGTTTTTAGAACATAGAATGATCAATTTCTCTTTCTTCTTCTATTTTTGGATTTCATATTCTTTTGAAAATTAATTCTTTTCACCTCAAATTAAATCTTTTTGAAATCTTTAACACCAATTAACGCAAAATTGTAAAGAAATTTACAATATTTTTCTTGATTTTATGTTACATTTACTTTATGTTTAATTAGATAAATTTAGTTAAAATTAATCTAGTGTTGTTACATAGATAGTATTATTAATCAAATATCAAGTGACATGTTTTTTATAGATGCATAAAAAAAAGCGTTTTAGGACAGAGGCTTATTGAGTGACATGTTTTTTATGAGTGACAAAAATTGCAAAGTACATGAAGAAGGAAAATAGTACTTTGATAAAATTGCATTAAATCTCATTCTAATTTTTTATGTTTCATATTTTTTTACAACTATAATTGGCATAAAAACATGTTTTAATTTTTATCGATAAATTTAGTAACCTTAAATCCTTAAAAGTTTTATTAGTTACCTTTAGTCAATAATGAAGGAAACAAATTCTCTAATCCAAGATTACCAAAAAAATCTATAATAGAGGCTATTTCAGTTATTAAAGAAGTTATATATGATATTATCAACAAATTTAGTAACCTTATACTCTTAGTAATTTTAGTAGTCTTATATCTAATATTGATTGTTGTTGATTATCTTAAT
>AWUE01017157.1:0-34932 GCA_001974825.2 Corchorus olitorius
AAAACTATTGTAAGTTTCTTTACAACTTTGCCTTAATTGATGTTAAAAAATTTTGAAAGATTTAATTTGAGGTGAAAACGAATTAATTTTGCAAAAGAATATGAAATCCAAAAATAGAAGAAGAAAGAAAAATCGAGCTTTCTATATTCCAAAAACGATACTTGCTGCATTCAATTAAAAATAAAAGCTAATTCTCATCCATTTCAAGAACTTCATAGTTTGAAGTTTTAGATAAGTTTCAATTGTTAAACCAATAAATTTTCCTACGTATCATGAATATTGGTGAGAAGTTCTTCAAAAAAGGGTTTAGAAGAGAAAGAAAATGAGATGAAAAGAGGAAGGAAACAACCTTAAAAGTATTTATTATTCCCTCCCCATTATGGATTAATTAGGATTAAGTGATTTTAATGGGATTTTTTTGTACAAGTTAAAATATAGCAGTAGCATTCAAAACTTATTTGATAGCGAACATTATAGTTATTTTGATATAATCTTAAATAGTTTTAAGTAACAAGATTCATAACCTTTTATATATATATAAAAAGTTACTAAAATCATCCAAGAGCGCAATTAGGTTTGTAGAGAGCATTATAGCTATTTTAATACCTTTTATAATTTTTTAGTAATTTTAGATTACAAGATTAATAACATTCATAATTGACGAAAATTATTAAAAGTAATAAAAACATAAGGTTACTGAATTTGTTGATAGGACTATAGCTTCTTTTTTTTTTATAATCTTTCGCAACTTTTTTACTAATCTTAGATATGAAAATTATACTCCTTATTAAATTGATAAAATGCTACTAAATTTATTAAAGATGTTAGGTTACTAAATTACCTTATACTATAAAAAAATTTATAACCTTTATAACTTTTTTAACAATCTTAAAGAAGAACATTGGAAAATGCCATTATTGATAAAAGGCTACTAAAATTACTAGCAGTATAAGGTTAATTACTGGAATTTATTGATAACATTCAAAAACCTTTGATAACTTAAATAGCTTTTTAATGAACATTTGATGAGGAAATTGATAATCTTATTCTTTTTTTTTTTGCATCAGAAATCGATAACCTTCTTAATTGATTAATGTTTAACTTTCATTCTTAATAGCCCTGTAGTTTTTTTAGTAAATTCAAATAAGAAAATTGATAACCTTCCTTCATTATTGAAGATAACCATAATTATATAATAATTTAAGTTTTTTTTTTCGTTCGTTCAATGAGATTAATTATTTCAAATCTCTGTAAACTAAATGACCAGATTTTGATGATTAATTAATCAAAATTTATGAAAATGAAAAGTACGCATGTGTAGAATATATGATTTATCAATTATTAACATACGTGCAGCGCACGTGCTTTAACTAGTATATATATATATATAAATATTGGCAAATTTCTTTCATCCTAGATTAAAAAAACTTTTTTGGTGCTAAATTCTTCGTCAATATATTACTAACAATAATTTTCTACATTAGAAAGCTCCTGGTTCCTTCTTCATAGTGTTGTTTATTTTGGGTGACGTCTTTGATTGTTTTCCTCCTACAGAATTTATCAGTTTCTTATAAGTCAACCTCATAAACCTTTCCGAGTCAGGGCTTATTTGCTTTTCACTTTTCACTCCTCAAGGAGATTTAGTTGACGTTATGGTCTCCATTTAGGTTTAAACTCTGGTACCTTGAATAGATTTTGAAAATCAATGAAATCAATGGTGTGCTTGGAGAGTTAATCTATGCTACCACTTACAAAAGCTCAGTTGGAAATTGGAGACTTGAATCGTATTTACTTGGCTGCACTATATATATGAAATGAAATATTATTATTCAAATAATTATCCTAATTTACCAAAAAAAATAATATTTCAATTCATTTTTCATAATGCATGTCCCCTGCTTTATCATAAAATTTTCCGATGATTATAATGTCTCTTTAGGCATACGTATTCAAAAGTCTAATATAACCAACAGAAACTATACTATACTATACTATACTATACTATACTATACTATACTATACTATTGTTAATTAATTGCTGATTTCAGATTTGCACAAGTAAATGTATAGGATATTGTCTTTGTGACCATTGTAAATGGTGCATTAAAAGGTTTATATGACGTGATCTAGAGTTGAAATAAAGTTGCATCAAGGAAATTAAGGGGAAAATGAAACCAACAAAACTCAATTTCACAGTTGACAAACAGCACCTCTATCTTTGAACCTTGTTACCTGGTTATAAGTTATAACTGATGGCTAGCTGGAGAAGAGCAACTCTGCAGATTCTAGTCCTAAATTTCCTTCTTCTGTTAACAAAATCAATTTTCACTGAAGCTGCAGTGTCCAAATCTAGTTCAAGGAATATTGTTGGCAGGTGTATTGAGAAGGAGAGGGAAGCATTGGTTGAATTCAAAACAAGTCTCAAAGATCCCTCTGGCTATCTTTCGTCTTGGGTTGGACAGGATTGCTGTAACTGGACCTTCGTAAGCTGCAACAACAAGACAGGGAATGTTCTCAGGCTTGACCTCGCATGGCTCAATCTCTGCATCTCGACACCACCAAATAAGTCATGCGGTGAGCTGGGCGGTACGTTAAATCCTTCTTTGCTTAATTTGACATACTTGAGTTACCTGGACTTGAACGGAAACAATTTCTCGGGTCTTCCTATCCCAGAATTCATTGGTTCACTCAAGAACTTGAGGTACCTTGACCTCTCTAGGGCTTCCTTCAATGGCAAGGTTCCTCCTAGTATAGGAAATCTGTCAAACTTGGAACATCTTGATCTATCAATGTATTCTTTCCAATGGAAGCTATGGGCTTCAGATTTAAATTGGCTGTCTGGTCTTTCTTCTTTAAAGTATCTTGGTCTCAACAACGTGAACCTTAGCACGGTAGCCTCTAACTGGTTCCAAGTTGTTAGTATGCTTCCACCTTTGACAGAGTTACACATGAGTTCATGTGAACTAAACAGTCTCCCTGAATCTTTGGTGTTAAATTTTTCTTCACTTGAAGTCATTGATCTCGCTTATAACAAATTCAATTCTTCAATACCTCCTTGGTTATTTAATATAAGAACCCTTACAAAGATTTATCTCAATAGTTGTGAGTTGAAAGGTTCCATACCCAAGACTTCAAGGGGAAACCTGTGCAACCTTCAAACGCTTTATCTGTCGAATAACGCAATCAATGGTGAAATTAATGAATTCATAGAGGCTTTGGCAGGGTGCGGCAATAATACCATAGACTATATAGATATGGGTTCAAATAATCTCAGAGGAAATTTGCCTGACTCCTTGGGCTCCCTAAGATATTTGGAGTACCTCAGACTTGAGCAAAACTCATTGTCAGGCTCACTCCCAATGTCTATGGGGAATTTGTCAAGTTTGGAAGCGTTGGACCTATCTTTCAACTCAATGAATGGGACCATTCCAGAAAGCATTGGACAACTCTCAAGGCTTTATCAACTTGATCTACATGGAAATTCATGGGAAGGTATGATCACCGAAAATCATTTTAAGAACCTCTCAAGGTTATCCTATTTTTCCTTATCATCCATAAGCAAATCTGTGACCCTCAAGTTGAGTCAAGACTGGATTCCTTCTTTCAGTCTAAGAAGCATCGCAATAAGTAATTGTCAATTGGGTCCTGCATTTCCAAAATGGCTCAGAACTCAAATTGATGTCACTCAACTCACAATTTCCGGTGCCGGTATCTCTCATACCATACCTTGTTTTGGAGACCAACATCCCAACTTTGGTATGTAGATCTTTCTGATAACCAATTAACAGGAATGCTTCCTAACTCAGTCGGCTTCTACCTTGGAGCGCGGGTGGATTTAGGTTTCAACCTCTTGGAGGGTTCAATCCCAATCTGGCCAAATGTTACATATCTTTCCCTGAGGAACAATCTTTTCTCTGGACCAATTCCCTCAAACATAGGCAAAAGAATGTCGAAAATGGTCAATCTTGATCTTTCGAGGAACTTTCTCAATGGTAGTATTCCCGCTTCCATCAACAACATGACAAGTTTGAGATTTCTTGATCTTTCAAGTAATGATCTATCAGGACTGATTCCCAAGCAACTACAGGGCTTGCAAAGATTGATGGTCTTAGATCTGTCCAAAAACAATCTGTCAGGTGGCGTTCCAAGCTCCCTTTGTCCATTACGTTCTCTCATATTCTTGAAACTGAGTGGTAACAATCTCTCTGGCAAGATTTCTACATTGCAGAATTGCTCGGGACTGTTATCTATTGATCTTGGAGAAAATCAACTTTCAGGGACAATACCTGACTTGTTGGTTTCAGATAATCTCTTCTTCTTATCCTACCTGGGATTACGAGCCAACCTGTTGACAGGAACCATTCCTGAACAACTCTGCAAGTTTCCTAATCTGCACATCATTGATCTTGCTCAAAATAATCTATCTGGTGCCATTCCTAAATGCCTGGGTTATTTGGAAGCTTTTACTTATTTGGGTCCTTATGTCGGTGAACTACCCATGATACAGCGTATATCTTTCTCGCAGCGTGTGGAGATAGTGACCAAAGGTAGAACAAATGAATATACCAAGATTATTCCACTCGTTAATGCCATAGACTTGTCAAGCAACAATCTAGTAGGAGAGATACCAGATCACTTGACAAAGCTCTCAGCATTGGGTACTCTGAATTTGTCATGGAACCATTTGAGCGGTCGGATACCAGACAACATTGGAGACTTGCGGCGGTTAGAGTCTCTTGATCTGTCACACAACAATCTTTCTGGTCCAATCCCTCCTAGCATGTCCTCAATGACTTTGTTGAACCATTTGAATTTGTCATTCAATAACTTGTCAGGACAGATTCCAACAAGCAACCAGTTTCAGACATTCAATGATCCTTCCATTTATCAAGGGAATTTGAAGCTTTGTGGTCCTCCATTGTCAACCAGCTGCTCATCGACAAGTAACAAAAATGGAGAAGATAAAAATGAAGACTCGGATGGTGATGATGAAGACAGACATGACAAGTTATGGTTCTACGTAAGCATGGGGCTGGGGTTCATCGTAGGATTTTGGGGTGTTTGTGGCAGTTTGATAATCAAACAGTCTTGGAGACGAGCCTACTTCAAGTTTGTGGAAGAAATGAAAGATAGGCTGTTTGTGTTTATTGCTGTATATTGCTTCCCAAAAGAAGGTTGTGCAGGGACAATGATATATCCAGGGTAAGGGCAATGGATGAATAAAGCTTGATGTTTGTATTTTCTTTGCTTTTTTCACTGTTTTTTTTTTTTTGTTAGACTTGGTTGTTTGCGTAGTAGACTTGCTTGGAAATGCATGTATTATATTTTTGCTTTATTTTCTGCAATTAATCAATTCCTTGTCCACACTGATTATTATTGTAAAACATTTGGCACTTTGGATTTTGTTAACTTGTTTTAAAGAACAAGCTTGTAAAATTACTGAAGTAAATTGAAGGTTTGTTAACTGATATTTGAAATGTAATATAACAAACTTGATTAGATCTACATTCCAATGAATGAACATATCTGAAAAGCATTAACCTTAAAACCTTAACTCCTGTTTCGTAAAGGTTGGGGCAGCCAGCCCGTGCAATAAATTACTAATACCTCCTGACTAATTTCAGTAAGATGAAATAAAGACGGAGTATCGACCGCCAAAGAGAAAAAGGCGAAGGATAATCATGGCCGAATATGTAATACTAAAAATGAAGTTGAAGGAGAATTGAATTGTATCTCATTATAATCAAAGACCTCGAAGGTGCAAGCAAAGTCATTAGAAGCGAGGAGTTAACTACGATCAACTCAGGATCTTTTAAGAACATTGATCAAAAACAACGACAGAATTTGGTAGATAAAAATTGAACAACCCATATGAGTGCCGATAATAACCGTTGTGTTATGATTTGCTCCCAGCAATAAAACTGAAACCTGTATAACCCCACTTCCATGCTCTAGAATACAGCTCCTTGATCTTCTTCATTGGGAGAGTTATATTTTTATATATATAAGGATATAATTCTCTAAGTTCCTAAAACTCCAGGGTCATAAACTGATCATTGCACACTTGTATTACTTAAAAATGGTGAGAACCGTCAAAACAGCAACTTTAAATTCCTTCCCTACTCCAACTACAAAACTTAAAAACAAAAGCAAAGTATCAATGAGGAGATGCAGCGGCTCTCTAGCTCACATAATCTGTCATCTCTGTGTCTTCAGCCATTATTATCTCCATGTCTCTAATATCTCTCTTCAATACATTACCAAGCCTTGCAATGGCCTCCGTCTGCTGTTGTAATACCTGTCCCCAGGAAAAGATCATTGATCATTATTCAAAATGCAGGTTTTAGTGTATAAAAGAAGGCAATATAAATCTTCGCTGATTTGATCCAAATCCAAAAGGAGATTAGCTGAAGTATTTGGCAAAATCTATAATATAGATGTGTGTGTGTATGAGTGTTATGTGATGTTGAGCTGAACAACAGGAGGCAGCCCTGTCCTAACTAATAAATCCCACCTAGCCCATCCAGGATTCAAAAAGAAGACCTTAAAGACTCAAGCTCTACTCATTAGGATGTCCCCTTGGTAGTGATGATAGGTAACTATCTTCCTCAAATCAAATATCAAAGGATGCACTTAATATAAAATTGTTTCAAGATGTATGATGAAAGAAAGATTAAAATTGATTCAATCTTACCTCTTGCATATCAGCAAGACTCTGGTCATGTATTTTAGTTGATCCTGGAAGATAAATTGAGCCTCCAGCACCAATAGCATTTGCTTGAACACGAGACACCGTGAGCAAGTTTTGAACCCTCCTAGAAAGTTCTGCTCCAGATCCTTTCAACTGTGATTTACACCTCCTTGTCAGTACCTCTTGATGACAACATGAAAATAAGAATAAAAAGGATTGGAAGAAAGGAAGACTAGCCTGTCTAGTTATTGCAGCCAACTTCTCAGCCAATTCAACTTCCCCTTTCATCAAAGGCAACCGGCAACCCTTACTCTCCAATGCTTCAACTATTCTCATCATCTTAGGCCACCATAGAACAGTAAAAGCAAAAATAAGTACACTCAAAAGATGCATAATGGGCAAATAAGTAATCAAGGAAAAAACCATAAAAGTTCAGCTTGACAGAATTAAGTTTCTGATCAGTGCCTTAATCCATGCCAATCATTTATTAACTGGTAGTAAAATATGAACAAGAATTTGTTCCCACCTTTAAGAGGCGCCTTTGAAGGCTCTGCTCCTTTTGTCTCATTCTCTGGATCCATGGAAGAGTTTCAGCTTGAAAATGCCTTTGGAGCTGCAAAAAGAATAGGATCTGAAAACAAGCTCCCAACAGTGATGCACAGGAATCCATAGAGGAGAGTACATTACCATTTTTACATTGCTTTGGGTCATTCGCAATCTCTCAGCATCCGAAAGGATGACATCATCTTGTAGCTGCCACCAAACCAGAATACTAGAAGTCAAGATTTCAGCAAAAAGAGGCCACTCACAATATGTGAATGAAATGGGAAAATAAGTCATTCAAAAAAATATATATATTTATAGCATTTACATCCATACAATGCCAAAAAAAAATAATAACACATTAACTACCATGTCCTCCCACAGTAGTTAGAGCTCTCACTTTTCAAATTTCAACTCCCTTGTGTATAAATCTAGTTGGTTTTACCTTATCAGCTTATCCAGCATCTTTCAAGGCCCCATGCTGTTTCTTAACTCAGAAGTACCAAAAAAACCAAAGATCCATTGATTTGAAAATACAAATGCACAACAGTACATTAGATTCTTCCCTTTAATTAGTTTTAGCTGTGTTCGAATCTTATAAATGCATGCACATAATTGCATTCTATCCCATACTGATGAAGATTTTTCAGACAATAAGTACCAAAAGCAGGAAGAAAAATCATTCTCTAAATCACAAATTAAAATTATAATTACCTTCAGCCGCTGTGAAAGATCCTTAAAACCATGAACAAGCTGAGGCCAGAGTCTTTCACGGTCAGTACTCTCCATACCCTCCAGTTTAGCCATAGCTTCTGCCCACATGATCTACAAATGTAAACTATCATCCAATCTTAGCAAAGGTGAAATTCAATAATCCTACCAAAAAATGCAGAAACAATTCCTAGCAAAAAGTTCAGAAGAAGATGCTAGTGAACTTACATCTGATACACCAGCAGGCTTCACCCTGATTTGGGGGTCTGTCACACTAAACAACAAATGCTGCACGAGGATTAACTTAATAATCAATACATACACAAACCACCTAAAGCCCTAATGCTTTATTAGGTTGCATTGAGAAAAGGGAATCAACAAATGTAATGATTTGAAATCTTACATTTCAAACCATTGAATAACCAAAGTAAACAGAAACAATGTAACTTCAGGAATAACAAGATTACGATTCTTCCTCTTGATTTGAGTTAAAAGCAATTAAACTTTGAATTAAGCATTGGAAGAAAATGAACCTTGAAAGCATACTTAGGGTTCCCGGGCTCCTCCTTGTAAGCATCCACAATCGCCTAAAAAAACACAGGAAACAATTAATGATCAAATAGCAATGACCTAGGGTTTAAGGTTTAACCATTTTAACAATTATAAAGAGAAAGTACTTGAATATCGCGATCGGCGAGAGAGAAGGGGAGAGGAGCTACGGGAGCCATTTGAGTTGTCAATTGAGCATTAGGGAAAGGAGTAGATATCGGAGTCTGGAATCCGAAACCAGAAGATGGTTGTGCGGCCGGTTGTTGTTGAAACAACGGAGTCTGTTGCGGCTGCTGTTGCTGTTGCGTTTGAGAAGAGAAGGGAGAAGAGAAAAGAGAAGCGCCGCCAAAACCCGTAGCAAAAGATGAAGTTGACGGGGTGCCAAACGCCGGAGTCGAAGATGGAGTACCAAAAGCTGGAGTAGAAGACGGAGTTCCAAACGCCGGCGTCGAAGAGGGAGTACCAAATGCCGGAGTAGAAGAGGGAGTGCCAAACGCTGGCGTAGAAGAAGGAGTGCCGAAGGCGGAAGCTGAAGCCTGAGCTCCGAACATTGTTCAATTTCCTTCTACTGTTGAGAGCTCAAATCAGGGAAGGGATTTCTAATTGCTTCTCTTTTTCTATTATTGAGAAGACGCCATTAATTTGCTAATTTAACTTTCCTCTTCCGCGCTCAGTGTGTTTTCTCTTCCTTCTGAGAGTTTTTTTTTTTTTCTTTTCTTTTTTCTGTTTTTGGTTACTTATAATTACTGTATCGGACTTGGAGGGTGTTTGGCTGACGAGGCTATGAGTTAAAGGGTGGTGTTTGGAACGGATGAAAAGTCGTGTTTGGATGACACGACTACTTGAAAATATTTGAATTAGTGAGTTCTAGCGCCCAAGGGCCAAATATAAAACCAATTCTCATTTCTTAAACTTATTGACAGGAATCATCATGATCAGAATAGTAATACCGATTACTATTCTAATTCCTTTTTTTTCAATTTGAGACATTTCTATTCTATTTCTAATGATATATTAGCAGTCAAATCCTGATAATGAAGAACGGTAAGAAAATACTATATCTTATTGTGACATTTTACTTTAGGCAAGCAAGCAAAGTAGAAATCTGCAAATTAAGAGCATTATCAAACAGGGAAAAGGTGAAATTAACCAGAAATCCAAGTAATTAGTTCAACATAAGCAAAGATAATCCAACATAGTAAAGTTTTAGGGACCTGACATGTTCCCTTACATAATACTGATAATTGAGATTTAGGGACCTGACTTGTTCCCATACAGCATACTGATAATTTAGATAACAAACATATTACAGTCAAATCAACTTAAAGAAAGGAAGTATAGCAAATGAATGAAGAGTTGAAGACCCTTTTTGTTTATCAGGCAATGATTCTCTCAAGCTTTGATTGTCACACTGCAGAGGCACAATCCAGAAGGCTTTATATCAGAAGTCTGCCACTCTGATCCAGGCGCCGCGTTTGGATCATACAAAAGGGTGTGGTAACTGGGGTCTCCCTCCACTGAGAAGAGTAAGAGTTTGCCAGCAAGTATTCCGAAACGGAACCCTATACTTGCGCTCCCTGTCAATGGAACAGGAACCATCTTCCAGGAATTGTCTTCGGGATTGAATATCGCCAGCTTCCGCTGGTTCTTCCACTCCATGCAGAAAAGCTTCTTCTCCAGCACAGCATGGGCAGTGACCATGACACAACCATTCTTCATCTCACCCCAAGTGTGCTTCTCAGGGTTGTACACATCCACAAACCTTGAGTTTCCAATAGTGAAGCTTGACCTTCCACCCAAGACATAAAGTTTCCCGTTCAATCCACATGCGAAACAACCCCAGCGTGGCCTGCGGAGACTCTCTATAAGGTTCCACTTGTTTGTATCAGGGTCATACAGCTCTACAGTGTCGAGGCTCTCCCCTTCAATTCCATAGCCTCCAGCAACATAAACCATGCCATTTACCTCGGCGCAAGCAAAATCATAGCGAGCAACATTCAAGTCTGCTAATTTGCACCACCTGCAATTATTAAGATGCTTTAAAAACCAATGAAAATGAAAACTGTGACAATTTTATTCACACAGGCATAAGGCAGGGGGAGGAAGAAATGGGAGGGTGTATTATGGGACTGCTACTTCTAATAGTAAACATGAAATGGGGGAAGACTCATACTTTCAGTTGTGGTCAACTCAAATGGATGGAGAATACCAAATGGTTACTGAATTCCCTAACCACTAAAGAACATAAAATTTCCCTGATGAAGTAGCAGTTGTCTATCAATAATCACAAGCAAATTTGATCATTGCCCAAACTAGATGGTCTGATTCACAAAAAACAATATAACAAGACGGGCCATATAAAGAACTTTAGAAACAAACCTGTTGAGGCAAGAATCATATTGGTAAACATCTGCTGAAGCTGTGGCAGTCCCGTTGATCACTGAATAGCCTGCCATGACAAGAAGCTTTCCATTGAGGACAGTTACCCCAAACCCAACTTTTTCAGGACCAGGCATTGGTGGAAGAAGCCGGTGTTTCTGTCCCAAACAATCCAACACCTCCCAGTGGCTTTCCTTCCCTTCAGAGTCCATAGTTAGAACATAAAGCCACTCTTCAAGCATTCCAGCTATTTTTCTCTCAGTTAAGAAGTCTTTGCTTTGGATGAAAGACCTCCACCTCTTGCATACACCACCCATGGCAGGGAAGCTGGAACGAGGAACAAGAGCAAGGCAATACTTGGCCACATCATCTGGAAGCCCCGGAAGCAGTGGGCTTTCTAATTCATCAGCAGCTCGAGAAGATGAATGAGGATTGCCTTTTGAATGAATCAGTATCTCTTGCTTAACTTGTGCAGAGAGACACATATTGGGTTCTGTGAGTCTCTTCTTTCCTCTCACAAAACCAGGCATTTTTCTAAAGTTTTCTTGAATTTGATACAAATATATCTCCCAAAGAATGCGTCAATATTTCTAAATGCTACACACAACTAATTAAAGAAACTCGTGAAATCCATCACCTATAGGAATTTTACAACACCAAGGCATAAGAGATGTTGCAGAACGGATCACTTGTGCTCTAAATGCTGAGGATATTCTATGTTTTGTCCAGTCTGATTCATGTTCCATGCCAGAGGCCCTGCTCTTTGAGTAATTATATCCTGTTGCACTATGTGAAGTTCCTTGCACCCCTCTACTATACCTGTTCTTTTGCACACACATCTCCCAAAAACCTAAATACATCATACAAGAGTGTCAAAACATAGCCAGTTAGAAACCAAGGAAAAATAAAACTTCATCTACAAGTCATAGTCAAAGAAGTCAGAAGAACCATACCGGTGAAGGCCATAAAAATCAGCAAGTTTTAGCCCCCAGTAACTTCCATTTTCATGGAATGGGTAATTACCTGAACATATATAAAGTTAAAGCAGAAAGGTCAATTCAAGTAGTTCAAAAAACAAATTCATATAAAATTTAAGAAGTTAATGACAGCAATAAGAGCTATTTTTCCACAAAATACACAATTTATATTGACTATGGTTTCGCAGGCCGGCACAGCACAAACCTACTGCTTGGAAACATCCAAATTGAATCACAAGAAGAAAACAAGTAATACCAGTAAACAATATTGGTAAAACAAGTCCTCGTTGCAATTTTTGACCCCAAAAGAATAAAAAAGCATTACTTTTATCTATGGTGGTAGATAGAGGAATCCCCGGTTGAACAATGACCAGACAACTAAACGGCCTTATTATATTCCTCTACACTTCTAAAAGCCCAGATCTCAAATTCACCTACCTACCTACATGACAGAATGTAGAAACCTACCAAAACTTGGAGCTAAAAGTTATGTCTATATACATGTAGAATTATTTCCTTTTCCTTTTCCTTTAGAAAAATAATATAAAACAAACAAGGAAAAATCAAGAATCACCCAATATGAGTTCTAGGGAGATCAGAGATCAGATGCAATTTCCTCCCCATATCAAGACATGTGAAAATTAATGGAAAACTTGATTGAATTCGGAACTTGAACAAAACAGAAGAAAGAAAAGAATTTAAACAACGAATTCCAGATTCCTGGAAAAAACAACAAAAAATAGCAGAGTTGTTCTTCTCTAAGCTCTTAAGAACTAAAACAGGAGGAATGTTGAAGACACATTAGATCTGAAAATGAACACTAAAACACCCACAAGACCAAAAAGATAAATCCAAGTTCATGTCTGAAGAAAGCAATAAGTATTGAGTAAAAGATAAGGAAAATAATGTCTGCAACGCACCTAAACCCAACATTTTCAGAATTCCAAGGGAAGACAAGCCAAAAACGTTTGGATTAACCCATGTAAGAAAATGAGTTAACAATCTATACATCTGACTAAGAAACTAGATAGATCTTATATAGAAGTTGAAGTTTTCAGATTAGACAAGAAAAGAAAAGAAAAGAAACAAAATAAGAGATAAACTTAAAGATAATGTTTAAGAGAAGTTACCTGAAAATTAGGAAATAATGCGGTTTTTTTGTTTGTAATAAGATAATAATGAGCAAAAATGGGGGAATTGGTGTTGTTGTATTGCTGGATTGATGCAGATGAGCGTTGAATGAGGAAATGAAAGAATGAGTTATGTTTATATTTATAGGCAAAATAAGGTTGCAACGAAGAAGATAGAACTGACAGGGCGCTAACACGTCGGTATGTTTTTATTATGAGATTTCCACCCAACCAACCCAATGAGAAAAACTTTGGTTCCCAAATTAATGGAATTAGTAGGATTTTTTTATTGAAGAGGAGAAAAAAGAGAGAAAAAAATCATCCATTATTGATTTTTATTTGTTTAATCCTTTGTTTGTTTAAAATACACCAAAAAAATACAGAGTAATAGGAGATTTTTGGTTGTGGGGTTATTGACATTTTTTTGTAAGTACAAGAAAATTATTACAATAATTAGTTAAGTCATATAGGGTAATCAATCGATAAATCATCATGTAATTAGACGAATCTAACATGTAACATTAGACCAAAGATAAATCTAACATATAATTAGACCAAACACTTATTAGGTGAAATCTGAATCCGAGATCTTAAGATATACTTAATGGCCTATTATTGTTATATAAGACAGTATACTATTGACAAATTTAATCAGGATTGCTATGCAGAATTATGAATTCTTTGATCAGTTTGATCATTTGCGTCATCCATTTCAATTTTGATAATCAAAATGTTGTAAAATGCAACTTGTTTAAATTTTGGAAACGAGAGGAATGCTTGTCTTATTCAATTCAACTCAACTTGTTTAATTAGAAATGAATATATCTAAGATTAAGCTTAGCCATTTTTTATTTAGTATTTAAAAATCAAAACAACAAGAACATCATCTTGGCCATATTATTATAGGTGAGTTGATGAGGCGAGACAAAAGGGAAGATGGCATTGGTCCTTTGGCCTTTTTAGTCACAGCATTTTCATTTTAAATATGTTGAAAATCAAAGCAACTTGTGAAAGCGTTGAGTGAGAAAGATTTACACTCATTTTTACATTGACAACATGTAAATTTACTACTAGTAACAAATTCCACTTGATGATGTGTAACATTCAATGAATGATTCAAAGTAAAAATAATAATGGAAGATAATAGGAGAGGGGGTGATTATCAAGAAATTGCTTATCAACTTCATTATCTTTGTTTATTGATATTATGGTTGGCAATGGCTGAATTTTCATTTTCCTGTTTTCCACTAAACAATGGGTCTTGAGATGACCAAATTATCCCTTACGAGTTCAGATTCTTACCTACTTTGTTGCTTCGAAAGAGGCCCAAAGATATTGTGCATGTCTCGTGACATTGCTTTTGGTTGTGAAAATTGGAATTGACGAATTGACTTCCAATGTAATCAAAACTGAAACATTATCATCATCTAATTCAATGGTTTGTGAGTTAATTTCAATATTCAAAGCACATGTTCAACATCTCTCACTCAGTCACTCTACTAATCAACCTTTCATTCAATCACATTTGACTTTATGTCCAAAATCCTATAGTATTAACTTTTCCCTTGTGAGTGGGTAGGCCCTCAAATGACTCACAATTAAGAATATTCTTAACTTGACAATTAGCTAAAATTTAATTTTGGGTTTTTTTTTCTCTTTATATTCAAATATTAATCCATGTCATCCTAAAAAAAAATCTGTCTATAAATTTCTTTTTTTTTTAGTTTTATGTCTATAAATTTCTAGTAAAAAAATCTGTCTATAAATACGACATAATTCTAGATTAATCAAGGTCTAATATGATTACCGGATATCAATATTTATATATTATTCTAGAAAATGGCAGAATCGGGTTCATGGACGATAGAATATTGGAGTTTGACATGGACAAATGATTTTCAAGGGCAGTGTTTTGAGTGTTCACCACAAATCAAATTTGTGGTATCCTAAGAATAAAAACAATCAAATTCAAAGAGATTCAGTTTGGTTTGGAATCGGCATTTGCCACATAGACATTTCTTGTATCTCAAAATCAAACCCTTCCGTGGTTAAGAAAAAATCCCGCGACCTGGGATTGTTAAAAAAATTTCTGTTGTGCCAAACGAGCCTTGGGATGGGCACGTTCGTGGTCGCGCCGCATCGACGACAAAATTCAACGACACCAAAGACATCCATCATGGCAATTTGCGGTTACGTGTGTGGTGTTGAGCTGGTGCATGGCATTGACGTAATTTCTGTTAAGATGCGTGGGCGAGTTTTTAGAGAAGATAAGGTTTGTTAATATGTCAATGGTGGAATCGGGTCGAAGTTGACGGCAAATGGGGCAAATCTTTTTCTTGATGGAGAATGGGACCCGAGTGGATGGGAGGAGTACCCTTTATATTATTTACACTAGGAAAGATAAAGACTCCGTTTAGTAGAACGGTGCGGTAGTGGTGTGATTGACACTGTTTAGCAACTTTACATATAAGATTACACTGTACAAATTAAATTAGGTACTGTATATATGAGATATTAAAGCAACGATTGAAACGAAATTTACACTTAAGCTCCGTTTGGACCCAAAATGGTGGTGAAACGGTCAAATGATGGTGAAACGATCACAGATACACAACCAAAGACGTTGTGAAGGGAGCACATCAATATGTAGATTATGGGACGGCGCCGTTTGTACAATGATAAAATGTTGGTGTGTCGAATAATTAATACGATGTAGAATTGAAGGACAAATTGATGTATATATGTTTATCGATTGAATTGAATGAGTTTAATGTCTTTTAAATAAGATCTCAAATTCGAGTAACTATTTAAAAACCCAAACATTCATATTATATTAAAATTAGTGTATGCTTAAATTTTGAGATTTTGAGCTCATGTTGTACTGTATTTGAATTTTGCTAAACATGGCATTAGTGTGTATAGGATAATTTTGATGATTAAAATGAAAGTATGATATTTTTTGTTCAAAAAATGAAAGTATGGATTTTTTAATGATTTGTCAGTCCAATAGTTGATATGGTCCGGTCGACACTCAAATCTATGTAACTAGTTTAGGATATGTGTAGCTATATGGTCCAATGTATGGGCAATGCTTCTTACATATTTTCAATTCAAATTACTATATGTTCCATAATTAATGTACATGTGGTATAACATTTGGAAGTTTAGGTATGTGCCAATTTGGTTTTGTAAAGGACTTTGTGTTCATTAATTTATGATACTAACGTTTCCTTTCTCTAAAAGGAACAATTGCATAGTGATGTGGGTGCTTTTAACCCTTACATTTTGTTATACTAAACAAGAGAAATTATTCACACACATGGGAGAGGACAGCCCATATCTGCTCCGAACGTGTATGGAAACAAAACAATAAATCTTGGGTGATTCTTTATTAAATAGTATCAACATGTGAGATTATGTAATACTATAATTAATTGCATTTTTGTAGTAGGTAGAATATAATTTATTGCTTCATGCTTTATTAGGTCTGTTTTTAAAAGAGCATTAGCATGTGCTATTATATAATCTTAATATAATTATCTTTCTTCTTATGTGTTAACGAGGTTGATAATGGTATTTAGAAGGGGCGATGATTATGTATATTATTCAATGGTAAGGTGTATACTTCATGGATCGTAAAGTTCCAAATTCAACTCCCACCGTTTTCGATGTATGTGGGTTTTGTGAGACTTTATACTGATTTGCCAATTGTTATGTTTATTATTATAATTTTTGTTTATTTGATCAATTCTCATTTTGAATTGAATGAGCTGTGATGATGTATATTGACGATTGACGAACATATATATAGGATGTTAATACGTTTCTTTTTAGTGTCAAAATAAGATGATTTGCCCGGCCTATAAAGTAAAAAGTCTAACTATCAAATTAAGGCAAATAAAAACTAAAGGGCCAAAAAAATACGAATATGAGACAATCCTATGCTATCTAATCTTGGCTCCAAGGCTCTCTGAACGGCTGATATTTCATAACAACAGCTGTCGTTTGGTGAAAAGTGGCTGACCTTGTCGGCTTATATGAAAATTAGTGGAGAATATATTTGATCATCAGAAAACGTAAAAATTTGATAACATCACAACTACTAAACCAAATCAGCCAAATGTTCTCCTCCATGAAAACGATACGATTAAAGTTTTTAATTATTAATTACTACTAATAATAACAACAATGCCTTTCTTTGTAATTGTATAGTCGTATAGATTAGACAACCAAAAGGGCTTGAGCCAATCGTGAATCAGGCCATGTTTAGTTCACCGATTCATCGATCATTGAGTCGGTGTATCGCTGTATCGATCCAACAGAACTTTAAGTGTAATTTCTGTTTTAATCGCTGCTCTAATAATCTCATCTGTATAGTACCTAATTTGATCTGTACAGTATATAAACAGTATCAATTGCATTACTACCGTACCGTTCTACTAAACACGAGCCAACATAACCGACTAATTTAAAAATAACGAAAATGAAAACTGAGCAGACAAGCTTTCTATGTACCATTATTTTCTTCTAATTTGGTGTGCAATTTTATATCGAAATGTCTTTGCTAAAGTTGCTTCTTCCGTAGCTTCCTATCACCCGTTAATTGATTTAGTGGATCACCTTGCTTAGTTGCTAATTGCTTGAGAGGCTGCCTCTCCAAGACCCAACCTAAATTTGCATATTATAAAACGCTGTCGTCCAAATCCTTAGTAAGAAAAATTATGTTTGATTTTTTTTTTTGAGCAAAGAAAATTATGTTTGATCAGTACTAGTTAACCTTGAGAATTTTATATAATAAGGGCTTGATCTTATCTTCTTCTTTCTACTCGTAAATTTTTATTTGTGGGTCAAACACATGGCTTCCTTGAATATGGTTCACTAGTTTTTATTTTGTTTGACTTCATATTCTCAAATTATTTGTTGATTCATGAGAAATATTGTGATATTGTTGGAATAGGTATTCAATTCTTATCATTAGATATATATAAGCTATTACCCTTTCAACTCTATATAGATTTTTTAATGCATAAGCTATATATGAAGTTTTCTCCTAGAAATTGTATAAGTTTTCTTCATTTCAATTGCTTGGCATAATAATAATAATTTAATTATGGCTACCGTCCAGCCCTTCCCCTAGTCATAAAATCGTTTAAATTCATTACAAGTATATAAATTTTGGGAGGTCAAACTAAGAATGAAACGACCCTTTGGCATGCCAAGAGGGCATTCCTTGTAATTATGTTCCAATAGATAATGTTGTTAGCCAATGACCCAAATCCAACGTTGCAGCTGCTCACTTTTTAGGCAAAGCAATCTGTTTTGGTGTTTATCTTATGAATTGTCCAAGTCAATATAAAAGTAGTATATAAGAATCTAACAAAAGGATGGTTTAAGTAATTTTCCCATAACATATTTTTCAATCATCATCATATAATATATGAAATAAACCACTTGGTTGCCCTAGATATCATAAATTAGAGTGAGATGGAAATGTTGATAGATATATAGTAAGTTCCGAGTCATCTTATTCTCTGTTATAAGAAAATGATTAAATAAAATGCAAGTGTGATTTTATTCTCCAACATAAAGTATGTTCTTTGTGTCTTTGGCTAATTACAAACCATTTTCAAATCAATAACCCTACACACACACTTATTTTCAAATCAATAACCCTACACACACTTATTTTATGGTGATTCATTGAATTTTCACATTCCCCTTGCCTTCAAGGTCAAGACAAGTCGTAAATCCCTATAAGGATTTAACAAGAAACTGCAGTCAAAGGACTCGAACTTAGATGAGTTACACGAAATGCTTAATCACTTGGGCCAACAGAATATTAGACTAACTCATTCATTTACTTCTTACAAAACAATCCCCAAATTGTTAAAACCTTCTTATTAGTTATTACAAGGGTTGGAAGGAATGAGCAACTAAGCCTAAGCAACTTCTATAAAAACTACTATCACAATGGTATGCAAACTATAAAAGTTGAATGTAAGGAGCAAAAACAACTTAGATAAAGGGTGGTTATTATATATTATACTAATGAGGAATGAGCTTTTCTTTAGAAAGTCTACTTTCCAACAAGTTGCTTGTGAACCCAATTGGCCCATTGTATTTGTATCTTATATCCACCAATAATAGCAAAAACTTTGGGTCAAGGTCCAAAGAAATGCCACATAAATGGGTCAACTGTCTTCTTTTGTTCCTTCTCTTGTTAGAGATTTGGGCCCTAAAATCTCCCAACTACTCTCCCAATTCTTATCCATAAGAGTTTGGCGGTAAAACGGTGCCGTTAGAAGGAGAACCCACTACCCCACTCAACCCACTAACCCAGAGCACTCGGAACGGATCGTTGAGGAAAAATGCCGCGCCCTGTCCGTACCTGAAAACAAGATGAAGTTACTGGATACTAGTCTCGGCTACTCCCTCGCTTAACTGAAAATGGATAAACTTGACAAAAAACTTCCAACTTCCTCGCGCTTTTCTTAACAACTCTCCTAAGTAAAGATTTCAAGAATCGAATTAATTCCCACTTGATTCCGATGCCGATCACTTCATTTTCTCTGTTCCGCTGCCGAGCACCCGCCATAACCACCACTCTCCTCCGCCACTTGACGCCCAATCGCCACCTCTCTATCCTCGCTGCCAAACAGTCCCCTTCTAATCCAAGGCAAAACGTATCAAGAAGACCTCAACCGAACAAGAATCTCCTTAAAGCCAAACACACCTTCAAAGAGTACTCCTCCCTTGCCCCCATCCTTTCTCCTAATGAAATCCCTCCTCTCTCCAAATCCCAAGCCATCGGCACTGTAGCCGCCGCTCAAGCCAACTTCATGCGCGTCATCGTCCAACCGGAACAGAAACAAGAACCTCCTAGTGGACCCGGCGGAGAAAATGATTCCGGCGCTAAAGTCGGAGTGGAGTTGCTGTGCGTGGTGAGGGCGTTGTTGAAGAAGATTAAGAGGAGGGTTCTGGTAGGGGACAAGGTGGTGGTGGGGTCTATTGATTGGGTGGACCGACGTGGCACCATCGAGAATGTGTTTCAACGGAACTCCGAGATCTTAGACCCGCCCGTCGCCAATGTCGATCACTTGCTCGTTCTTTTCTCGATGGAACAGCCGACGATCGAGCCCTTTACGCTTACACGATTCTTAGTTGAAGCTGAGTCCACTGGAATTCCTCTCACTCTTGCTTTGAACAAAACGGAACTCGTTAATGAAGAGGTTCAAGCCTTTATGCTCTTCTCTTTGAAATTACCATAATTGTTAGGTTTCTTTTTTTTTTTGGTTAAAATTGTTAGGTTTCTTTAGTACTAGTATATTGTAATTTTACGTGTTTAGTAACTTTTGCACTGGTTGACGAGACATGTAGTTCAGGGATAATTTCAATGGTATAATATGCTTACAACTTTATACTACATTAGAAATCGAAACTAGACAATAGATAATGGGGCAAATTGTGGAAAGAAACGTGTTGGAGCGAACAGAATTTTCCACAATTTTTTCTGAAAGTTGTTAGTTGTTTGTTATGGCACAGTAATTTTACTTACTCTGATTTGGATTCAACATGGTGAAAGAAAATGGGAATTGCTGCTTAAAGTAACTTTTGTTGCACGTTTCAATTGCTGAGTCCCCCGATTTTTCTGTTTATTCTCTTTGAATGATTGTCTTCTCAACTATTTTGTGTGGTTTTCTTGGCAAATTATAAGTTGGAGCTTTGAAATGCATGTGCAGACTCTTGTTTCGTGGAAGCAAAGGTTGCATAGCTGGGGTTATAGACCAATTTTTTGCAGTGTTGAAACCAGTCAGGGCCTTGATTCTGTTGCATTCTACTTGAGGGATCAAACGACAGTAATTGTGGGTCCAAGTGGGGTTGGAAAATCTAGCCTTATTAATGTTTTAAGAAGTAATCACCGTCCTCGTGATGCTGTTGAAGGAGATAATTGGTTTGATCCAGTGAGTCCGTTTACTTATTTTTAAGACTTTCTTTTTTATTTCTCTTCTGTGCGTGGATAATGGTTAAGTGCTGTATGTTTCTCTTCCTTAAAGAGTATTTCTTTTTTAGATTCTGGGCAGCAAGTGGTTTGAAGATCAGAGGGTTGGGGAGGTTTCAACAAGAAGTGGCAGAGGAAAACATACTACTCGACATGTTTCTTTGCTTCCTTTATCAGGAGGGGGCTATGTGGCTGATACTCCTGGGTTTAACCAACCTAGTTTGCTGAAAGTGACAAAGCAATCTCTTGCTCAAGCTTTTCCAGAGGTTACTTAGCCTGCTGATTGTAACATCATAGACAATTTCAGCCCACTTAGTCTCTATGTATACTGCACCATTTTCAAATGTACATCTGCACTTTACTGTTTCAATCTAATGTTCCTTTTGCAATTCTTTCAGATTCGGAAATTGCTTAAAGACAGTGAACCTGCAAAATGCTCATTCAATGATTGCTTACATCTTGGTGAGCCTGGGTGCATTGTGAAAAGTGATTGGGAAAGATATTCATACTATTTTCAACTTCTTGATGAGATCAGAATCAGAGAGGAATTTCAGTTGAGGACATTTGGGACCAAGAGAGAGGGTGGTGTTAGGTATGTTATCTAAAACATAGAGCATATGCACATTGCGTAAAAGTTATCTGCCTCAAAGAAAATCCATTTTCATATATTTGTGTATGATAATTATGAAAACTGCCTAGTACCACGTTCTTTCTCTAATAAGATAATTTAGTTGCAAAATCTGGCTATAAGGGGATACTCTTCGTACTTCTCCAATGTTTTTCATATATCTTCAGGAATTGTTACTAGGAACTTCCATCCTTTTTTTCAGTTTTGAAATTCTTGTCTGGTGGAATTGCTTACATCTACAATAAATTTAAAATTTTACATTTCTAAACAATTTCATTCTTCAAGTTGATATGAAAGAATTGTGAAAACCGATATAAAATGCCCTTACCAAATTACCCAAAACTATGTAAGAACTACATGCAGATTTTTTGTTCTGCTGCTCTTGACTTACTGTTGATATTATAAAGAGGAACTCAATTTTCTTCTTCCTTTCATTTAATTTGGATTTTCCCAACTTTTCATCCAAGATATGGTTAATTTTTATGACTAGTTAACTTGAGAGCATTTCCCTATTGTTCTGAAACCTAAAATGCCATTTGCAGGTACAAGGTGGGAGGTATGGGTGTTCAGCAAGCTGAACCTCGACTGGAACCAAAGAAATACAGGAGACCATCACGGAAGAGGATTAACCAGTCATTATTAAATGAATTAGATGAACTTGATGATGACGATGACTTAGATTTAGAAGATGATCCAATTATAAGAGCAGTAGAGAATGAAAACCAGTAGAAAATTCACTGCCTTGCACTGTACAGTGTAAATAATAAAGTTGTTTGACTCCTCTTTTGTGTGGATTAGACAGGCATGCGATGTACTGAGGTTGCTGCTACTAGCATCTAATGTTGATGAGATTTGTCAAGTCTTTTTAGGTATAAACCCTTTTATGACAGCATGCCTAGGGTTTAACTGAGCTGTGGCAATGCATGTAATTGACATTTTGTCATTGTTGGTTTTGTATAGATGTCTGTCACTTTCAAGTACCATGAAACAGAGAAGTGATATTGTTCGGCAGTGAAAAGCCAGCTTTACCTATTCAATATCATTGCTTTTCAATTCTTTTGGCCGGAATATATAGCTGTAAGATTTAAGTTGCAAGTAGTATGAATATTTTGTCAATTGGCACTAGAGTTACGTGGTGATTGAAAAATATGAATGCTCAGCAGGTTTCAACAAAGTATTTCTTTTTTATGCACATGCTCCAAATTTCTATTACCCTACTTATCTAACTTCATAAAAACAAGCTTCAAGTCCCGCTTCCTGTTTCTGCGCAACGCACAAGCTAATTATTCAATTCCAATATCGACAATGAATTCAGACGTTTCCTTTATTGATTCAGAATTCCTCATCAGCTGCCTAATGGCAAATGAGGTCCTAAGTTATACAAGGCCAACAAAATTTAAAGCCATGAGCCACCACAATATAACCAAAGGAATTCTACATCAAGAATAAAAGGATATATCTACTAAAGATTTGGCGAGACAGTAAATATCAGGAAATTTCCACTAAAGTTTTGGCCGCGAGACAGTAAATCTCAGTCATGCAGATACTGACTATTGATCTCAGTAACAGGTAGTCTTCATGGCAGGCATATTCATCAGGTATCCTTTATTAACATGCAGAGTGATCCTAGTAAACATTATCCATTTCTAATAATTGATAGCAATTATTAGCAAAGCAGTAACATTACAGATATAACAAGAAATATTAGAGGCTTCAATATGGAAGAGATGAATAAGGATTCCCTTCAACTATCCGTTTCATAGTTCAAAAAATCCGGGGAAACAAAAAAGCTACATTAT
Source organism: Corchorus olitorius (assembly GCA_001974825.2). Classification (NCBI taxonomy): domain Eukaryota; kingdom Viridiplantae; phylum Streptophyta; class Magnoliopsida; order Malvales; family Malvaceae; genus Corchorus; species Corchorus olitorius. The sequence continues at coordinate 23,407 of AWUE01017157.1, forward strand.
CATGTTGGTACACAAAGGCAGAAAAAGAAAAATCAATTGAGAAACCTTAAGAATTCTAAGATTCTAAGATCAATAAAAATGACCCTACTTCTTGGCGGTTTTCTTTTTCGAACTCACAGCCGCCACCTGTGGCTTGGGATGCTTCCCAGCTTCACCTGCATCCAACCATTTGAGTGGATGGCGGTTATAGAAAGGCCAATTCGGAACAGTAATCAATGTGGTGAGAGTCACGCCACCAGCGTATACCAGGATCATCATCTGAAACGATCCCAAAATATAACCCATTGCAGTTGCAATCACCGCAAAAGCCAGCAGCATTATTTGCATTATCTGCTCTGCTAGTTTTTGCCCTTGCCAATCCATCTACATTAGAAATCATATATATCAATATAAGCCAAACACTAAGTAACCAGTAACCACAAAAGCAATGACCAAAAACAATTATAAAAACCATAACTAAAATTCCATCCATCCTTACCGAAAGCTTTATCAAAAGTATGAATACCTCTTAGAAGAAACTTTCTAAAGCAACTAGATAAAAAATGATTTAGTTGAATATGCTGCTATGGGTTTTGAGCTTTGCCAATGAAGGGAAATTGGGAAATTGGTTTTCTCCATTTTCCTATTACTTTGATTCTTTTATTTCGCATTTTGCCACTATTGCAGATATCACTATATCCTAATTTGCTATACCCCTCAACCCCGATCCCCAAATTGCGTTGCTCAAGAGAATTGTATGTTAAACCCTAGAGATCGTCAAAATCAAAGCCCTGAATGCTGATTGGGTAAAGAGAAAGAAAAATAAAAAGAAAAGAAATGAAAAGAGAAACTTAAAAGTCATTGAATTGAAGCTAATTGCTTATCCCAAATCTAAGATCACCAAAATCACTAGCGATCAGAAGAACAACAGGAATTAGAGAATTAAACAGCGATGGCTAAACCCTATGCCTATGGGGCTACGTCGGAATTCATAGAAAACAAACTTAAATTCACGCATATGCCTGCCCATTCCTTTTCCTCATGATTCTCAAATTTTCAATCAAAAACTAATCAGAGATATTTAACAGAAGGATAAATAAATAAATAAATAAATAAAAGAAATGGGATCGATTAGAATTGCATAAATCTAGAGGTACGATTTGGAGAGAGTAGAAAAGGGTAAAACTTACCGAAAAGAGAAGTGAAGAGCGAAGAGAGGGAGACAAAGACAATGTCTGAAACTGGAAGTGAAAGTCAATTAACAAAAGAAGAAGAGAAACTGAAAATTGTTTAAGTTCGGATTTTAATAGACTCCTCGTGCATTAACGTCTAACACTTTGACTATAAATCATGGCCGCACGATCAAAAACAAGACCGGATTTGATAGCCGTTCGAACTAGCTGTTAATAGATGGTAAAGTCCAGTTTTTTTTTTAAAAAATTTCTTAAATTAAATTAAAACGAATAAATAGTAAAGCTATTTGCCTATATGTTAAATTAAATTAAAAATTGTTAATCTCCTTGCATAAGTTGCATTTGCTTGTCAATATTATGTGTATATTTCTTTTACATTTGGCATTTCCCAGGCCTTCATGATTTGCTACCAAATGTAATTAGTAAAAATTTTCAATCCATATATACCTTCATATTGAATATGGCTACTATAATCATTAATTGCATTATAATGGGATCATCTCATCATACATGATTCTTAATTAATTGTCATCTTCCCCGGCCCAAAAGAACTTGTATTTGACATTTTGCAGAGACATTTTCCAAAACCAGGAAAATGCTTCAAATACTTTGCCAAGTTACCCTCACCATATGCTCTGCTTTTAGTTCCTAACAATTTGGTGAATCATCACCAAATTTTGCATAAGAATCATAGCAACTCCTTGTCCTTTCTATTAGTAATTGGCAACATAACTATTCATATTAAAAACAAGACAATTGTGTCCAAAATGCAACTTATATTTGATCACTTTTAACTGAGGCTAGATAAAAACAAAATCTCCAAGATAAACAACATGACTAAACAATGTTTGAAAACAAAATAACCATTCCATACATGACATCTAAAATCATAACTCAAAATGAGTGAAACCAACTTCATCACTGGCCAAAATTTCAACCTTCCATTTAAGAGGAAGCACCAGACTTCTTAGACTTGCTAGCTGCCAGTTGAGTCTCGGGCTGAAAGCAAAGGAAGGGAATCGTTAAAATATGCAAAAACAGGAAGGGTTTCATCTACAAGGAAAATTCAGATCAATGGAATTACCTCTTTCTTAACAGGCTCTTCCTTCTCAGACAAAATCAACTCAATGTGGCATGGGGATGACATGTAAGCTGCAGAAATATCAGAATCCAATCAAATATTGGGAACAAAAGCATTGTGTTATACAACAGTAAGCTGCATCTCTAATACTTACGGTTTATCCTTCCATGGGCTCTGTAAGTTCGACGCCTTTGCTTCTGTGCCTGGTTCACCTGGATGTGTGAAATAAAGAGGGTATCCACATCCAATCCCTTCACCTGATAAATTAAATTTAACATTGTTAGGAAAGAAAAAACAATACTGAGAAAGAACAAAGAATAAGAGCCAGAGTAAGCAAGAAAAAAGAATCTAAAAGCCAAAATAGGCATACCTCAGCATTGCTCTCAGCATTCTTCAGCAAATCCAAAATGAACTTGGCAGATTTTACTGGCCAGCGACCTTGTCCATTAGAATGCCTGTTCTTTGCCTGAGCTGTACGTCCAACACCACCGCAGAAGCGACGGAAGGGAATGGCTTGCTTGTGGGCAATAACATCTTCCAAATACCTCTTAGCCTTACCCAAGGGCAATTTTCTGATGGCAAAGGCAGTCTCCCTTGTGTTCTACATAACAATAACAAAGTATGAGTATGATTGATCAGTAATTGCCATCATAAAAACTAAAACAGCACATAATGCCCAGAAATAGAAACAGGAAACAATGGTGTATACATCATAAATCATAACCCATGATATAGACAACAAAGTAATCAACATCATGACAAGCTAAAGAAAGAATGGAACAAACTCATTGTTATGTTGTTATATCATAGTAATAATAATTAATCCAAAAACAGTTTTATTAAACAAGGATTAAGAAATGTGGCATCATTTACTGAACCTTCAGTCACTAAGAAGATACATAGGTTCACCCAATAATGACGCCCGTGATTTCCCTGAAGTTTACGAGAGTCTCATTCACAGAAGGCAATAAGACCCTGCTTTTTTCATCAGGTTAAAGACTACAAACACTCGGCCAAAAACTTGTGACAAAAACAAACACCAGATAATAACTAAAATCATTTTAAAAGTCAAGAATCTGAAAAAATAAGGGTTCCAAAAGAAAAGTAGTACAGCATCATTTAACAATGTACACTAGAAATCAAATCCAACTATAAACTATAACAATCAAATGGGCAAACATGCTTTCAAAAAAACCCAATTCACCAAAGCTAATCTACATCTAATATTAACAATTTTCATAGTCTGACATCATTTACTGGATCCTTATCTTAACAGCAATCAAAGCGATACCCAGAACAATAAATCAAGAACTAAATTAAATTAGGCAAAGTTAAGATGATAATACCTTAAAATGAACCCTAAGATCAGAGCCCCTAGCCTTGCAGGCTGCAGACAATGAACACAAAACACAATCAGTTTCCAACCAAAACAGAAAACGTTTCAACGAAAGAAATGAAAGAGGTCGTAAAAGAAACAAATGGGACTTTACACTTGGTGGGGTTATCGGGCTCCCTTGAGTACTTCACCTGAAAAAAAGTTCAAAAACAAAATCGAACTTGGTGTCAAATAATAATCTAACAAAAGAAAGAGATTGAAAAACATAATTTGAAGAGGTGACTGAAGAAAAATAGTACCATGGCGGCTGATCTGGTTTGTTGCTGCCTTCGTTTTCCGGGGTGAAGGTTTTGTTCTTTGGGTCTGCCTAGCAGAAGAAGTGGAAGAGCGGCGAGTTGAGTTGCATTATAAAGGGTGATAAATCTAAAACCCTAACCCTAGAGTCGGGTGCTTATTCGGGTTTCTGAAACGGGCTAGGCCTGCTAAAGCCCATTAATCTCCATTTCCATTGAAATGCAGTAAAGCGTTACAGCAGCCCAAAGTGCGTCGATTTTCCAGTTCCCTTTGTGGCCCGGCGGCCCATTTAGTTGCCACATTTCCTTTCTGTAATTTTTTTTTTGGCAACATTTTCCTTTTGTAATTAGGAGAAGTTTAATTACGCAAAATTCATCTGAAATCAACAAATTTACAGACGATGGGAGGCCTTAGCTTCCAAAATTACTCATTATTCATCTGAAATCAACAATTTTAATCATTATTTTCCTTAAAAAAAAAACAATTTTACTCATTATTAGTCGTTTAAACATAATTTTTTGTTAGAATTAAGAATCACTTCCAAACAAATTATTGGGAAACAAAGACAGTTTATACTTTATAGCACATATATGAGAAAATCAAGAACACAACAAGCAAAAAGGCCAACTCCATTGGGAAAAATAAAGACATGAAACAAAATAAGTTGGAAAAGAAGAACATTAAATTTATTTACTCCATATTTGGTCAACATACATTAACTCAACATCAACTTACACCAGTTTCTTAAAAAGAACAAAAAAAAAGAATCCAAAACTGTCCAAAACCAAAACATGGTTATGAACAGAAGACAATAATCCTAAATTAGTACTATTAGTACTTTGCAGTTGCCAATGACATATGTCTGAAAAAGAAACAATAATAATCTTTACACTACAAACTGGTCCACTTGATAACTTGCATATATAATGTTGCTCCAGCCTCCATGGATTATAACTCAGTTGTGCTTGGTCGAAGAAGATCAAGAAGAACTTGGGACGTCGTCGAGCTTGACAAGGGCAAAGCACAGATTTGATCCAACCCGATAGGACCAGAGTTGCACCATGTCATAGGTGTTGAGTCCATCATGTTGCACCACAGCGTTCCACTGTTTGGTGAGAACATAGGATGAATTTGTCCCACTGTAATTCCATCTACTGAATGTCACCACTCTTTCCTTCATCGACGGTCCTAACAGGGACACGTCCATGGGTATCCCGTGTTCCAAGTCGACAGACTCCGATTCGGTCAAGAAGGACGTCAACGTTTTGATCTGAGAGATGGGAATGGAGAGCCGGCTTGCCGCAGGGTTGATGTCTGTGAAGTAGAGCCGTTTTTGGATGACCAAACCCATGTCCGAACCACCCTTGTTAATGATGTACTCCCTCACGTGTTCAGGCAACGATGGCGGAGGGTTAGGGTTATGGCAAACTGGTGCAGATAGACCCTTCTTGCTTCTCTTGGTCGGTTTTGGCCCTAATAATAAGTCCCCATCATCTTCTTCGATCATCTTGGCTTTTCCCTTGTAATTATTAGGGCAAAGTACAGGATCAGGATGATCTTTCTTGATTTTCTTGGTCGAGGGTTTTAGGTCTTCTTGATATTCTTGAATAACCTCGAGTTTTCTGATCTTGTTCGGGCAGACAGAGACAGGGTGATCGTCGTCGTCTTTCTTGGTTGTCTTGAAGATCAGCTTCAACTTAGGTTTTTGTTGAACATCACCACCGACACCGGCATGTTGTTCGTTGAAGACGAAACCCTTGAAACCCTTACGAAAGCTTTTCTTTTTCTTTTCTTGGCGCAGCATTTTCTGGGTTTCAATCCTGGCCACCTCCAACAGCGACTGAAAGTGAGCCCAGGAACCTTTTCCTTCAAAATCACTTCGACTCAACAACGACTCCATATTCTTTCTTCCTTTCTTCTTTCTCTTTCTTTCTTTTCTTTCTTTTCCGCTTTCTCTCTGATCAGCTGGGTATTTTTTTTTTTCGTTAATCAGAAAAAAGCAACTAAAGTAAACAAGTAATGTAGCTACGCCTCCTTATATAGGGTCAGTCGATCAGAGGGCGTAGTCACATATAATAAAAAATTATAATTTCTTTTATAAAATTTTAATATTCTTCCTTATAAAATTAATTTATATATTTTTATATAAAATTTTAGAAATCTATATTTATATCTATATCTATCTATACTATATTAAAAAATACATACTTTTGTAAAACTTTTGAATCGCTCATTATACCGTTATTTTTTAAATATATTTCTTAAATGCCATTGTTTAGACTTTATAGTTTTACTCAACTAAAAACTCTATTTTTATTTAATTAATTAAATATAATATCCTTATAACTATTTAATTTTTACCATTTTAATTAAAAAAATTATATATATTAGAATTTTTTAAATATATTTTTATAGTTTTACTCAACTAAAAACTCTATTTTTTGCCAAAAAAAACTAAAAACTCTATTTTTATTATTTAATTAAATCTAATATTCTTATACATATTTTGTTTTTATCAATTTACTATTTAATTAAAAAACTTAGATATATTAGAATTTTTAAAATATATTTCTTAAATGACATTGCTTAAATTTTATAGTTTTTTTTAAGAAATAAACTTTTACAATTATTCTACTAAAAACTCTATTTTTATTTAATTAAATTCAATATTTTTATAAATATTTTAATTTACCATTTTAATTTTAAAAAATTGGAGATTTTTTTTTCAATTATAATATAAACTAATTTGAACAAAAAAATTATAATATAAACTAACAAAAATCTTATTATCAAGTTTAAAAGTTAAAATAATTTACCTAATTATCATTAATTATTAATCTTTTTAAGACTAATTAAGTTAAAAGTTTATTAAAAATTTAATTATTGTGATTAACCTTTTTCAATTTTGGAGTGTGTATTGATAGTTTAATAGTATATATTGGAGTGTATAACAAGAATTTAAAGTTTTTAAAAATAAAAAGAAGAGTAACATGCAATTATTTCCTTTGACTTATAAAGTTATAAGAGTTGACGCAAAAATAAAAAAGTTAGAGGAGTCAATTGGGCGGGTTGGACGGGTTTCTGATCATACTCATCTGGGTCATGTCATATGAGTGAGGTAATTTTCTCAAATCATTCGGGTTTCGGCTCATCTGAATTCAGGTCATTCAGGTCTCGGGTCTGCTGGATTTAGGGTCATGCAGGTTCGGGTTTTGGCCTCAGGTTACTCGGGTTCTAGGTCATTCGGGTTTTGAATTTTTCAGGTTTAGGACTCGGATCAATTGGGTCAGCCTAGAATTTTTAAATGTTTAATTCTTAAATTTATTTAAAATGGTTAAAATTATAACAATGTATATTTTATTGAATAAAACATTTTTGTATATAATATTCTTGGGTCATCGGGTTATCTTCTCGGGTCATTCGAGTTACGAGTTTGTCGGGTCTAGATAGGACAGGTTCGGGTTGTTTAATTTCTCTGATCAAATCGGGTTCGGTCAGGTTGGGATGGGTTATCGAGGTTGAATCAGATTTTAACAGTTTTACTTATAATTATTTTCAATTATTATTTTAATTTTCTTATAATTTAAACACGATTGGTCACGTGCACAGCGCGTAGAAGTGAAAACTAGTTAAATAAAATATCTAAATAAAGAGATGTAAATATTTTTTATTTGTTTTGATAATAGCAAAATATAATTTTTAAATAAAATAAATAAATTCATAAGCAAAATATAATATAATTGGAAGATTAGAGGTGACTGCGATTCCAGTTCGGTTTAGTTCTAGAACCTTACTTTTTTTTTATTTCTCCCTTTCTTAAATAAAATTTGAACTTATTGAAATTTTTAACTTAGGAAAAAAAATCTTGAGCATAAAATTTCATAAAAAAATTAATAATTTATTTCATTAAAAAAAACTACAATTTAGTGATTTACAAATTACAAATAAAAATAATTGTAATATCAAATATTACAAATGAAAGATAATTGAACATAATACAAAGAAATTTTATAGAACTAATCAATTTACTTTACGTTTATTACATAGAAAAGAAATTACGTATTACATATTACAAAGAAATTACATTTTACTTTACTTACATAATAGGGTAATTGCTCAATTAATGGCAAAACGTTTCTGGCTCGGCCTAATTTGGGGCAGAAGCTTTCAATTTAGTCGATTTGGGGTAAAATGTTCTAAAATCGTGTCAAATAGGGGAATTATCTAATTGAGGCAAAACCTTTTCGAGAGTGGTGTAAACGCGCTGTTAGAGTTAACGGACGCCGTTAACTCACATTTTAAAAAAGTTTTTTAATTATTAAAAAAAGTAATTTAGGAAATTGGATTAAAAATTGAAAAATAAAAACGAAACAAATAAAGAAAAGGAAAAGTTTTAAAAGAATTTAAAAAAAAAACTCTTAATACAAGAAAACATGAACACACAAATAACACATGAACATTGAACACCCATCATTACCATTCATTCAACTCAACCTTTCCAGAAATTCTTTAGCAAAAGAAAAAAAAAAAAACCTTCCCAGAAATTCAAGCATAAAAAATTTCATGAAACACCAATCTCATTCAACATCAATTTAAAGTGAATTTTTATTTTCATTGATGAAATTACATTAAACAATCTTTCAAATCTATAATGTTCAAATCCAAAATTTTCAATGAACAAAATTGCAGACAAGTAAATGTAAGCGGAATTGGACAGCCAGAGTTTGAGAGTAAAGAGCGCCGATGGAGACGATGGAAGAGCGATAATCTCGCGACATGGAAACGGGCTCGACAACTTTGAAGACTTTGATGAGGAGAAAGCGAGGGTGGCGCAAAAGGACATGTTGATCATGGTTAGAGAGAAGGGGAAAGGCCAATTATGCATCTTCTTGTCGAGGAAAAAAAAAATCTTGAGCATAAAATTTCATAAAAAAATTAATAATTTATTTCATTAAAAAAAAACTACAATTTAGTGATTTACAAATTAGAAATGAAAATAATTATAATATCAAATATTACAAATGAAAAATAATTGAACATAATACAAAGAAATTACATAGAACTAATCAATTTACTTTACGTTTATTACATAGAAAAGAAATTACGTATTTTCTCCAAAAAAAAAGAGAAATTACGTATTACATTTTACTTTACTTACATATTACAAAGAACTAATTAATCACTTTACATAGAAAAGAAATTTGATTAAAAAAAGGGAAGGGCTTGCACTTAATCCTTACCACAATTAAATGTATATATAAGAAAAATTAGATTAATTATAATAAACAATACACATAATCGTACATATAACTATTCTTTCTTCCTTTCTTCTTTCTTTCCTTTATTTTCCGCTCTCTCTCAAATAAAGGAGCTACGCCTCTTTATATAGGATCACAGACGTAGCCACATATAAAAATAAATAAGTGGGGCTAAATATTCAATTCGGCCTAAACAGGGGTGGAGTCAGGATTGTCGGCTTGGAGAGGGCCATATTTATCTATATTATATATACAAGTACGAGTTTTGTAAAACTTTTGAATCGCCTATTATACCCTCATTAAACTTTTGAATCGCCTATTATACCCTTATTTTTTGAATATATTTCTTAAATGTCATTATTTAAATTTTTATAGTTTTAGTCAACTAAAAACTCTATTTTTATTTAATTAAATCTAATATCCTTATAACTATTTTATTTTTACCATTTTACTATTTTACTTTTATAGTTTTACTTAACTAAAAACTCTATTTTTTATTTAATTAAATCTAATATCCTTATACCTATTTTATTTTTACGATATTACTAATCTATATCTATATCTATCTATACTATTTTAAAAAGTACGTTCACCTGTAAAACTTTTAAATCGCCCATTATACCCTTATTTTTTGAATATATTTCTTAAATACCATTGTTTAAACTTTTATAGTTTTACTCATCTAAAAACTCTAATTTTATTTAATTAAATCTAATATCTTTATAATTTTTACCATTTTACTATTTTAATTAAAAAACTTATATATATTAGAATTTTTTAAATATACTTTTACAGTTTTACTGTGAAGGCTAAACTAATATTGAATTAATTCATATCTTAATTAGAAATTAAAATTGGTATTGTTAAGGATGAAATTGATTATAAGGTTTTAAAAAAAAAAACAAAGTTTCCCAATTAGAGTAAAAGCGGAATCGTCAAAACCGAAATAATATAAGTGTTTTTAATAAATGGAAAACCAAATCAAATCCGAATAGTGAGTTAGTAAATAAGAAATAAGGCACGAGGAAAGACAATGAGCAGAGACAATGCCAGTGGGACCATCACGTAGTGAGAAATACCTCTAAGAGCAGTGATAATAGCCTAAGCCACCGACTCGACCGTCCAAGAATGCGCTGAGCCCTAACTACCCTGAAACACGACAAGAATTTAAGGGGATGAGTACACGAATGTACTCAGTGAGTGAGCCACCCTCAAAAGAGAACCGGAAGAGGGTGGGGTGCACTCACAACCAAAACAGGTAAGAATACCAAGTTATAAAATCATGGTTAACAATAGAACATGTACAATAAATCATTTATCATTTTCATAAACAAATGGGCTGCCAATAAAACCTATCCGGAGTGACCTTGGCCCGAGTCAACCTCCGGAACCGTCAGGGGCATTTTCGTCATCATCAAATAATTAGTAAAAAAAAAAACATCATTTTTCTTATTTTTCCAAACAAGCCCGTTCCCCTGACGTTGGCTTGGGTCTGGTACTGCGTGGTGGCCGCAGCACACCCAATTTAGCTCTCCCATGCACACGCGAACCGGTAGATAATTAAATATAACGTGTCGGGCCTGGAGCTACGAACCATGTGGATCCAAAATGAGAGTCATGGTCCGTTAAAACAAACAAACCAGCGCTGGGTTGCGTCCGAGACGCTCCACCAACAAGTCATACGTACTCCTGGAGCTACGTCCATAAGTCCCCGTATGCTTGAACAAGTTCTTTAAAATAAAACCAGGTCACTTATGCACCCAAAACATTTATTAAAACATTTTATAAAGCATTTATATAAAGCAGTTATAAAACATTTCCTCAACGGGTTCTCCGTTGAGGACAGCCCACTCACAGTTCAGGGGGCTCGTATACCCCCCAAAGTGAATCCACGGTGAGCTTAACTGGTGTCTCGATCAGCGCCTCGGCCGTCTGATTGAGAAGTGCACCAAACACAAGCAAACCATTAAAATCAAGATCATTGATCAAAGCCATAAACCATAATAAAACCAAGACAATCAATCGAAACCAGGATAATAAATCAAAATGCCAAATCAGACAAATAATATAGAATAAAATCACAATAAACACATAACCCAGACCCACGGTCTAATATCGAGGAGTTTAACGCGTCTAATTATGTGTTATAGGGTTTAATACGAGTTTCAGAGTCCGAATTCACTTTCTAGAATTCATTTAATCACTTTTAGCAGTTAGGGGCAAAAATGTAATTTCACATATCAAGGGTAAAACAGTAATTTTAGTCTTCCAAGGGCAAATACGTAATTTTAACATTCTAAGGCTGATACGGTAATCCTCTAACCTTACATGTTCAATTGACGTGATTATGTAAGCCAAATCCTTTTTCTAGGGGCAAAGTTGTAA
>AWUE01017159.1:0-41440 GCA_001974825.2 Corchorus olitorius
AAAAAGAGGAGTAACATGTAATTATTTCCTTTGATTTATAAAGTTAGAGGAGTCAATCGGGTGGGTTGGACGGGTTTCGGATCATCTGAGTCTAGGTCAAATGAGTCAGGTAATTGCTGGGTTTGGTATGTCCTTTTTTCCTGGGAGGGTTGTGCTGCTATCCAGCTTGAAGTTTCTTCTTCTAATCTTCTGGCGTGTCTTGCTGATTGTCTTGACTGCTGGTGTTGGTGTTTGGAGGCTGTTGTTCCTGTTTTCGGTTGGTTGTTGCTGCTCTCTTTCTGACGTTCTGCCTTTTCTCTAGCCTTGGTGTTTTTGGTTCTTGTTGGGCTCTGCCTGCTGTCTTTGGTTTTTGTTGGGCTCTTTTTTTGGGTCTTGTTGTTTTGTCTTGTAAGTGTGGGTGGCTACTTTGGTTTTGGTTTCTTTTGTTTCTTGTTGGGCTCTTTGCTTCTCTTTATAATTGAGGGGTGGATGTACTCTTTTTCCTTCTTGAGGATTTTTCCCACTGGGTTTTTCCTCTTGAAGGTTTTAACGAGACACCCCTTTGTCCCCTATCCCTTGTTCTTCAATAATATTTCGCCTTTCAAAAAAAAATGAGTCAGGTAATTTTCTCGGGTTATTGCTCAGCTGGGTTTGAATAAATGATAATTTAGAATCGTTAAAATTATAACAATGTGGATTTTATTGAATAAAATATAATTTTAGTTTATAATTTTCTCGGGTCATTCGGGTTTTGACTCATCTGGGTTCAGATCATTCGGGTATGCTGGGTCTAGGGTCAGGCGGGTTCGGGTTTTGGCCTCAGGTCACTCGGGTTTTAGATTTTTCGGATTTAGAATTCGGATCAATTGGGTCAATCTTGTATTCTTTAATGTTTAATTCTTAAATTTATTATTTACTAAAAACAGGATGGGTCACGTGCAACGCACGTGGAAGTGAAGACGAGTATATAAAAGTACGAGTTCCTGTAAAACTTTTGAGCCCATTATAGCCTTATTTTTCAAATATATTTCTTAAATGTCATTGTTTAAACTTTTATAGTTTTTGTCAACTAAAAACTCTATTTATTTAAGTAAATCTAATATCCTTATAACTAATTTATTTTTACCATTTTACTATTTTAATTAAAAAACTTAAATATATTATACTTTTATAGTTTTACACAACTAAAAACTCTATTTTTATTTAATTAAATCTAATATCCTTATACCCTTTTTTTATTTTTACCATTTTAATAATTTAATTAGTTAAAAAACTTAGATATATTAGAATTTTTAAAATATATTTCTTAAATGAACTTTTTTAGAAATGAACTTTTACAGTTATTCTACTAAAAACTCTATTTTTATTTCATTGAATTCAATATTTTTATAAATATTTTATTTTTACCATTTTAATTTTAAAAATTTGAGAATTTTTTGGTAGTTTGGACCTATTTCAATTATAATATAAACTAATAAAAGTATTATTATCAAGTTTAAAATAAGTTGCTTAATCATTAATTATTCATCATTTTTTAAACTAATTAAGTTAAAAATTTATTTAGAATTTAATTATTGTGATTGACCTTTTTCTATTTTGAAGTGTGTATTGGTAGTTTAATGTATAATTGGAGTGTGTGACAAGAATTTAAAGTTTTTAAAATAAAAAAAGAGTAACATGCAATTATTTCCTTTGACTTATAAGGTTAGAGGAGTCAATCAGTTGGGTTTGACGGGTTTTGGGTTCGGGTCATCTGGGTCTAGGTCAAATGGTCAGGTAATTTTCTCGAGTCAGTCGGATTTCGGCTCATCTGGGTTTAGGTCATTCGGGTCTCAGGTCTGCTGGGTCTTGGGTCAGGCGGGTTCGGGTTTTGACCTCAGGTCACTCGGGTTTTGAGTTTTTCGGGTCTAGGACTCGGATCAATTCGGTCAGCCTTGAATTTTTTAATATTTCATTCTTAAATTTATTTAATAACTTTATTATTTGATTTATTATTTTACAATCAACTACCGGTGAAGTTTAGCAAATTGCATATACGGGGTTAAAGAGTTGACATGTGTCCCTTTATATATTAATTTTGAATATTAAATACATAATTAATTATGAAGTGATGGTATGTGTTCCAATAAATATTGGTTATATAATATCTAAATTTATATTCTTTCATTACATCAATTAAAATTATAAATTAATTAATAATATTAGTATCCATAAAAATGAAAATAGAATTACAACTCTTACCGGTGAGATTATTAGTACAATAGTAAAACCTAATAGAACAAATTCTTAAGAAATTACTAATTAATTATTACTATTATTTATTCATCATGTAAAAAAAACAAATTACTAATTATAAATTTATCATAAATTATTCATATAATTGATCTAGTATTTATTCATATAATGAAGTTTAATAAATTTAATCTTAATAGGTAAAATAATAACAATAATATAAAATTTATTGAATAAATGATAATTTAGAATGGTTAAAATTATAACAATGTATATTTTATTGAATAAAACATAATTTTAGTTTATAACATTCTTGGGTCATTCAAGTTAACTTCTCAGGTCATTCGGGTTACAAGTTTGTCGGGTCTACATAGGATGGGTTCGAGTCGTTTATTTTTTATGATCAAATCGGGTTCGATCGGTTGGGCAGGTTATCGAGTTTGGATCAGGTTTTGCCATTTTACTTATAATTAATTTCAATTATTATTTTATAGTCACTTAACGCACGTGAAAGTAAGAACTAGTTATATGAAAAAATAACAGAGCAATGGTTAAAACGAAACTATAAATTTGCATAAAATTGAATTTATTAATTCACAATTATAATTGTACATGAATTCTAACCTGATTAGTATAAAGTAGTGAAAAAGAATAAGCAACTTAAAATATATAGCTGGACAAAAAACTAGAATAAGCGACTACATCTGCCCAGGCTGGGAAAAGCCTCCTCAACTTCTTTGCTTCATCTACCAAAACTTGGTCAAGCACCGCAACATCGACGCGTAAATCTCCAGAATTACTAGCCTAAAATTAGATGCAAGTAAGTTAAGTGTTGATCATCTATATACATACATACATGAAAAAATAAGAAAAGATTCTTTTAGTTGAAAAGTGGGGAGGATCTGATATAGAATCTTGTACCTCCAACCAGAAGGTCCAATTTTCATGACTGGTTCCCGTAAGTCTCAATATATAGGACGGTGGACCGCCTTCAGCAGTTTCAGGGACTGCAAAAAATTTCATTTCAATTAATCATGACAACCAGAGAAGAAACATCGATGCAAGAACCAAAACAGAACAGAATACATATTATCTACCTGGTAGCTTATTGTCGGCGAATGACCAACTAGATAAAGGGCCTGTAATGTTAAGGACTGCAACCCAAATCTCCTCCAAGGAACTGCAAAGAAGAAAATAAAAAACAATATAAAGTCTATAAAATTTTAAGAATCTGCATTATCAAATTTCTAGTGTATCTATATGCAGACCAAGAACAAGAAGAGTGCACAACTTTCAAAAGCCTAAACTTACCCTAAGGTAAGCTCCAAATAAACTCTCCGGGATCCATCATTAGATTTAACTTGTGGTGTAGTAGTATACAAGTGAGGAAAATGCTTATATTGCTTCAAAATCTGATCATTGCTGGCAGGGAACTTCAAACTTCCTGAAAACAGAAAGGACACTGGAAAAAGTGCCTGCAAGGATAAAAACTTAGTTAAATTCAGTGATGATGTTATTCAAAAGTTCTCTTATATGTAATGAAATCCTAAGAGTAAAAATTTATAAGGGCTCACAAACCTAAGAAGATGCAGATGAAACCAGTTAAGATAATGAAGAAAATAATGAAAGTAGATATATTCCCCCTTCTATGTGACTAAGGTATACTCCTGGAATTTTCATGCATAGACCAGAACCATTATAAATAGACCATTGAACGAATCCCTAATGAGCCTTGTGATAAATTAACGGAGGAATAAAGGACCATTTTTCTGTTTTCCTAATTTCTAAACATTGGCATGAGAACTAAGTATTACATACCATAAATGTTTGTTGGTTAGACATATTAGCGGTGTCAAAAGAAAATTCTGGACCGATATGCAACTCCTTTGCCACTTCAGGTGCATACTTGAAAAGAAACAGCAAGGAATTGGAGTCCACCACAGAAAAGTCATAGCTTGAATCAACAATCTGATTTCCATCTGTCAAGCCCAGAAGTCAAACAGTTTTTAAACATTCCAGCATTACAACTTTTCCACATGAAGGACATTAGAGTTCAAAAGATCAACCAAGAATTAAGTTGTGAACATCACAAATAAATTGGATTAGCTCATTAAGGATGCAACACCAATGCAGTAAACTAATACAGTTTTCGCAAGGCTTCTAAATAATAACTGCATTTTTAAATACCTGTGGTCAAAAAAGTGTGCTGGAAAACAACCCTCTTAGGTGCATCTCTACTATATGGAAAGAATTGCGAAGATAAAGCCAAAGCAATCACACTAAGATGGACCAAGAATTTCAAGATGGATGACCTGGCTAACCAATTGCCACAAATAGGAATTAGGGGGCCAACGCACCAACCAGTAACAATACCAACTATTGCTGCCACCACAACATCAGGAATGTAATACCCTGCAGGCAAAAATCGAAGAGCATTAGGTTTTGCCACTGTGGATTCATGAATACTCTTGCTGCAAAACTCTTAAACAGCATAATTAATTGTCATATATTATCAAATTGATATAGAGAAAAAGAAAGACAAATAATTTGATCCACAATGAAAATTTAGTGCTACTTCAACAAAAGAAGCAAGCCAAACTTGTTTTTGCTAATCCAAGTTTTCGCAGCAAGCCAAAATTTATTTCATGAAAATATCCATTAAGGTAATCCTTTTGCCATATCCATGCGAATCTTATAGAAGCAAAATTAGCTACAACGTATGAAGTCCAGAAAAACTAACCATAAGGGGGTGGAACAGCACCCATCATACCCATCTTCTCAATCAAAAATTGAGCAAGACATCCACCAAAGTAAACAGAGTATGTAAGGCTTGGAATTAGAGCTATCACATAAATAACTGTTGACCTGAAAGAAACAATTTTATCAGTAAATATCTGGTAAGAGTTTAATGCAATTCTTCAGTACAATATTGAAATTTATATAGAGAGGAACAAGAACAAGAATGCAAGAGCAAAATTAGCTTCCGAAAATGAGAAAAACTTTCAGGAATAAGAATAAACAATAAATGATGTATCAGACCTCAAATAGAGAAGCTCTATAGCAATGACAGGATATCAGTTCCTTCATTTGTTTATCCGATCAATATGGAAAGGATATGAAAATCTCAAAACGCAGTTTTATTATAACTGAAAGTCAGTGGGCCAAAGTTCATCTAACCTTATTCAGCAATTTTAAGGTGTCTACTTAATAGGCACTGTAGGTAAAGTAATTTTAATCCCTTGAATACTGCTTCTACACTTATCCATAATACCCAAAAGGATTGACGTGTGTTTTCTATCATAGTTAAAATACCTTCTAAACAAATGGGTAACGGTAAAAAAAACACCTTAAAGGATAACAAGTAGTTCTGAGATCAAGTGCGAATGTATAATTTATTGTATTCCTTCATTTCTGTAAGCCAATAAGTAGATGCAACCCATATACATAAACAGAGTACAGACACAATGACGGCAAGGAAGGAAGAAAGAAATTAAGAACCAAAGGGCTAGGGGGTTGGGGGGGGAGGAATATATTGAGCAATTTAGGAGATGCAAAACAATTAGCTGCCGTCAAATAAATACTTGGTGTGTAAGCAACTGCAAACAACCACAGGCTGAAAGTTCATGAAGACTGAAGAGGATATGCAAATGCAAATCCTTGGAACTAGTACCTGACAGATTGATGCCCAGAAAACTTTACTGATAAATAAAAGGCGATCCATGCAAGAAGCATGGAAGCTGATGTGAAAAAGGTCAAGAAACCCCCGCTTAACCCCGCTACGAGATAAGCCTGCCAGAAATGTTACAGTTTGTAGAATATGAGAATATTGATATACTGAGGAACCCATGATTCTAACTAGCAAATGACAGTGATCACAGTACATACCAAAGTGAATGAAGCATAAAACCCAAATGCTCCCCAGAATCTTGCCTCATCAGATAGCACCTGTAAGATTCCTTTAGTCATATACTCCTTCAGTAATATGCCATACATACATAACATATTTATACACACACAAAAGGTTTAGCCAAATACATGCAAAACTATCATTGCATCGTAGCTGTGCCGGTCATTAAAATGCATGCGTATGTGGGCATAAATTACTACATCACCTTTATATGTCAACTATTTCAAGTTCTATACATGATCGTTAAGAGAGATCCATGTTTGCAATACTTGACTGAAACTTAGGTAACAGGTAATAAATTAAGCTTCTACATATGTAGCCAAAAAAAAAAGTAAGCTTCTACATTACAAAACCACAAAAGAACAATCTGTGCAAAAGAAAACCAAGGAAAAAGCAAGATCTCAGGAAATTTCTTTTAAGAGAATTTGAAAATATACCTCTCTTGACATCTTAAGAACTTCAACATCTTGGGAGAGGGGGAAAAGGCGGCAAACAATTCTTGGGATCAACAGACCAACAAGTGAAATAGGAATGAACATCAGGAAAGCCAAGTAGGGATTCGCAAACCTGCATACCAATTTCATTGCATCCACTCAGCTTTTAAACATTTGATCATTTAATAAAATCCTAACACAGAATATCTCAGGTTCATCTTCAATTTCAGATATACGACTAACCAGTTCATGCCATAACTAGAAAATAGCAATCTCAGAATGGAAAATATAACTGGGAAAATAATAGCCAGCACAACTCCAGTAGCATGGAGGATCATTCCTGCAAAATCAATAAATATGGGAACATTATAGCAGTCCTAGCAGATAAAGAGAACTAGGAAGATGCTATATAGAACATAGAAGCAAAACTTGTAAAAGAAAAAAAAAAAAAAACTAACTAATTACAACAATACATCACTTTAAAAAACTAACATGAAAAATGCAATGTATAACATGCAAGGACTGTTAAATAAATAGGTTGAAATAAATTAATTATGTGCAGCCATTTTACCTTTTACAAAATCGAAAAAGGCTGCAAAAGCACAAGATAACCCAACATTTAGCATACGTAAAAAGAAAGGCATGATGAGGAAGATCGCAATCGGAATGCTATGAAGTACAACAGCTACCCTTCTTGAGTAGAATATCTGAAACATTTATCAACAGAATAAATCATTAACATACACATTATTTATGATAATTGGATGATTATTATCCAAGAATAAATAACTCTAAATGAGAATGCATATAATACACACACAAAACCTACCATGAACCAAGTCAAGTAATCAAAGAAAACAGCCCGATCATCATTGTAGTCATCACTAGAACTAAGGGATTCTCTTTCATGAGCACTTTTAAGCTTAGAAGACTCTGCAAAGGTCTTCAATGTTCTATACAAATTTTCTCCACGTGCTTGCATGCTACCAGGTCTGTATTGGAAACAGGCACATATATGAGAGAAAGTGCTTAATAAACAAATACATAAATTTCAACTAAAAGGATTTTATACCAAAGGTGCACATACATTAGTCTATCCACGGTATCATGGGAGGTATGGTAATAATAACCACCGAGAAGAAAAATAATATCCAGGCCAGGAATATTGCCATAATCTTGGGAAAACATCCTATAATCTGTATCTCCAGGAATAACAGGGAAAACATCCTGCAAGGATAATAAATTATTTATGTTTACCTCGGTTCCAACATCAACATATGCAGGTGAAGGAAAAAAAGAAAGCAGGGTTTTACAGTGCAAGAACCAATTAAACATAATTTCAGGTCAGCAGAAACAAATTAAACCACAATAACTTTCACAAGGAAATATATCTAAACTATAACTGAGAGTTATAGAAGTACTCCTAGAATATATATGCTGACAACATCAAGAAAATCTAACTAGAAAGAAGAAAGTAAAACCTGAGCTGCACTATGTGCCATGGGATGTATTGCTGATTGAGCATAGATGAGAGAAGGCCAAGAACCAGGTCCAGATTGGCAGACTAGATCTGTTATATCAACAAATATGTAACTTAAAATGGAAAACCGAACATCACACACTTCTGCCTGCAGAAAGTTTCTTCTACTTATCTTGATTAGGGTCATTCAAATAAACCATCATAGCAGAATATAAGCAGTTATGTATGAAAATATTCACCATAAATTACTCTTAAATTACTTCACCAAAATAAAATTTGCTTTTTTCCCAAACAATGGCATTGGTATGAAGTACATATATCATTTTAGCACCCAGGAAAAACAATGCTAATATTGGTTTAAATCATACCAGGACCTCCTGTTCCAGATGCTTCCACATTTATAAAAGCTCCGATAGAATCACGCCATTTATGAGTCCTTATGAAGCCGTGTGCAGCCTAAAATATCAGAAACAACATCTCTTAAGGCTATATGAGTAGGACATTCAACAAGAGTTAGATCTTTAGACAAAGTTAACAAAACATGTCAGCTATAACAGTCATATACTCCCCCGAAAAAAGGTTGGTTTATATTTCCTTTTCTCCTTAGCATACCCTCCTCACTATTCTTCGTATTGAGAGGTTTAACATCCATGATGCCACCATGTCAGACCTTCCAAATAAATAAATTAACTAAGTTTCTTCTTTGGCATGTCCCATATATGTGTCTACTACCACAAATTTAGCCATGATTTTTTTTTTTTAAGATTGGCAGTCTATCACTCATTTCATCATATTGCAGTAGTCTCAGTTGATATAATCCTCTACTTTAAGCAAAACATTAGAATATTTCTTACCAACATAAAAACTTCTTCTGCACCATTAAATAGAAAAATAATGGGCCGAGGTGGGACCCAACCAGAGTCTATGGTTAGTCTTGCAATTTCCAAAATTGATGCTGCAAAAACATAAAGCATTAGAAACACGCCTGCTATAACAGATAAATTAAAAACTGCAATCAAGTCATACTTACCAACACATGAACCACAGTCACCAGCACCAGGAGAATCAAGTGTACTATCAAAATGGGCATTCATTAAAACTGATGGATCAGTGTCTTGTGAATTATTTGAGGATATCCTGTCATTATATAAAAGAAAGAACATAATGCCACTGCCAAAATAGTTGCAAGACAAAAACAAAGTTCTTCACTGTCTCAAACATGGGAAATGAAAACGTAATCATTCATTTGACATTGAGTCCATGATCAAGATAAGCCGCTATTTCTCACCATCTCTAAAATGCCTTAAACACTGATATCAAAAACAACTCTTTTCCCTTCATCTTTCAAGATTGAAACACTTTATTCCTTTCCAGTATGGTGTTCAATTTTCCTATCCACCATCAAGCTTAACATAACAAAGTTTAATACACTACTTTGACATCCTAAACAATACAGCAGTTGCATTTGCCATGCTGTATAAGAGAACCAGTATCACCATAAAGGCTATGTATATTCCCAACAATTATTTCTTAGATTACATTCCAAAGGAATTCAAATCATTTAAAACAATGGGAAGCTTTAGATTTTATGCGGGCCCCATCGTTAATAGTGGTCCCCACTTGCATCCAAAGTGGATACCCACAACAATAAGTAAAGTAGGCAAAAGGAAGGTTAGGAAATTTCCTAATCCTTCCATGAATGATTGGTACTACAATACTATGCAAAATCCAATAACAAGAATCTACTCAGTTTGAATTTACCTCATTACAATATTGGTATGATTTCTGTAACCTAATGATATGCTATGGCCTAAGAACATCATATTGAATGACCCACCAACAACATCCTCTTCAATCTCAATTCTGCAAATCAATGAATTAAATAAAAGTTAATGAGCAAGTTCTTCAAAAGGTTAATGACAAACAATACAAAATCCATTCAAAAATAAGCAATTCAGCCTTGAAATAAATGTATACCAACCTAAAATTGGGTCCAGCTCTCTCCTTCATCATTTCCAACTGTGCCTTAATATACCGAGCTGCTTCTTTCAAACCGGGACGCCCTTCCTAATATAATAAATAAAAAAAAGGCACATAATTTATTTTGTCAACCAGGTTCACACTTCAAAGTTCAAGTAACATTTAAACAATGAAAATTTGAATTCTAATAGTTCAAAGTTAAGTAAAGTACCACAAAAGAATCATTGAAATATCATTGGCTACATAATGAACTTTAAACAATTAGAAAAAGAAAACAAAGGCCTAAAAGAGAATTTTGACTGACTTGCCGACCGTCGATTTCCTCTGATAATACTCGAACATGTTCGATAGCTCTGGCCTCAGAGAAGCGATTAAGAGGCGCGTCGATACCCAACGGCTCGATGAACTTCGTGTAAAGGACGGAGTGAACCAGGAGCGACATTAGACCGTACATGATCGCCAACGAAAACAGGACTTTGAATCCCAAAACATCCCTGGCGCCAAACTTGAACGCCATTATCGAACAAAGAAATCCGAAACCCAAAACCTCGATTCAACGCTATTTTCTGCTAATTGGTGGGACAGTTAAAATAAGTGCGGGGGCGGCCAAAAAATGGTGTAAAACGAGAAAATGGTCAAAATTGAGAACATAGAAATTTCATATTTGTAATGGAGAAGCTGCTTGGGTGCTTGTTTTTGTTTTTGTCGAATCAGAGTCGAGTCGGACGGAGTTGGAGCCAAACCGTTTACAAAGAAAGAGGGAAAAAAACAAAATCTGGGTCGAGTGGAACTCCCTCCCGGGAATCTTGTATTAAAATTAGTTTTTAGTTCAACTACACTACTAGTGACTGACTAATGAACTGAAAGTGAGATGTTGGGTTCCTTGGTTTGGTCTTGGGCCCTGTTTGGTTCTAACTTTCTAAAAATGGGCTGGATTATAAAAATTCCAATCCATTGGGCTGCTTCTTCTTTTTATGGAAATTGCATAGAAAGTGTAAATCCAGATCTGGGAATTTAAGAACCAAAGATATGATTTGAGTTTGGTGATTAGAAATAATTAAAATCAATCTAAGCCGGTGATTAAGATTAATTAATTTAAGAAATTCTTCATGGCTTTCCTTAAATCTTTCGTTTCCTTTCTGTTTTTTTGAAGTATAAAAAGTGTCAGATAATAACAAATGAGAAGTCAACGAGAAACAAAATGAGATTTACTATAAGGGTAATTATTTGATACACCGGCGGTGTAAATTTTGGACTCCACAAGCGGATTGTGGAGTTGACACATGTTCATTTTCTAAATTAATCAAATTTTAAATATTTCAATCTAGTTTCTAGGGGACACATGTCACCCTTCAAGACCCGTTTGTGTAGTCTGCTAAACTCCACCGTCGGTGTATCATATATAAACTCTTACTATAATTTTTTTTTTGAAAGAGAATGTAATTCTCATTCATTCAAATGAAATTATATCAATAAAACTCAAAATTACAATAAATTGAGAAGTGTCTTCCTTCCTCACTTGTGGATCTGGATCTTGCTTTGGAATTCGAGTCGTCTTATCGATCATTCGAGTTATCGAACCTTCTTGATAGATTTCTGCCATGCCCATCACCCTTTCGCTTTCACCTTCGTTTTTGTCTAACTCAAGGTTTTTATCAGCGAGAAAAAAGTGATTGATCGAGAACCTCCTTTGACTGATTTGAAAATCAAAAGCAAAATCATCATATTCGTAAGTCTAACAATTCTCAATCTATTGCAAACTAAGAAAAATAAACTAGACTGACTCCAAAAACTGACTCAACGTACTAAAAAACCCAAAGATCTTGGGACTATTAACCCAAACAAATCTAAAGATTTGTGGAACTTATAATTATTTAAAAAACAAAGAAAAAAAAAGAGACGAAAAAGATCAGATTCTTCCTTTCCCTTGACAAATAATGGTCAAGGAGGAGGAGCAAACAAAACCTAAAAAAAAACTAGAGAGGAAGGGGAGAGGGAGAAACGGCTAGGGATTTTTTAAAAACACAATTTTATAAACCCTTACTATAATTATTAATAAATTAATTAACATTGTTGCTTATAGGCTGGCATCAGCATCAAACTAACTAGTTTTAGCTTAGGCTGAACTTCACCATTACTCCATTCTTAGGTCTCTTTCATGTTTTACTTTAAATATTAGTACTGTTATTGTGTCAAATTACTTCTACAATTATTTTTTTTATAACTATATATTCTTTGTAAATTATATAATATAGAAATAGAGATTTGGCGAATACCGAGTGGAAACCAATTAATAGAAATTAAGTAATGAAAAATAATTGTGGACCAAAGAGCAAGTTTATTAAAATGAAGCATGATCTAAGGGAGTGCATGTTATAAAGTCTTGGTCTTCTTCCAATCATTTTCATAAACTATTAATGGCACTCTAGAGGGAGTCGGTGACAATGGTGAGTAGTTTGCGGCAAATCACCTTAGGCTAAAGCTAACTCTAAAATAAGGTCAGCATGATTTGATTACTAGGAAGAGAAACTGTTAGTCATCTAAGGAAGATAGTTTTGGTGTTTTTTATTCGAAATGGCAATAGTATGGGA
Source organism: Corchorus olitorius (assembly GCA_001974825.2). Taxonomy (NCBI): domain Eukaryota; kingdom Viridiplantae; phylum Streptophyta; class Magnoliopsida; order Malvales; family Malvaceae; genus Corchorus; species Corchorus olitorius. The sequence continues at coordinate 12,604 of AWUE01017159.1, forward strand.
TCTCAACTAATTCGAAATCTTTTAATATTTCTTTTCTCTATTTAAAATATTTAAATCCAAGATCATTATTAGAAATATCAAGATTATTCTATAAAACAACTTAAACAAATATAAAGTGATTTTAACTTACATCGTAAATAACAAATAGCATTTTGACGTGGTAATAACCATCCAAAGTAATTGTTGATTTATTTAAGATTGGATTCAGTAGTTGATACATAGATCTTTTTATGTGTGATTTATTATTTGAATCACCATTTTCTTCGAGTAAAAAAAGAATATACTCCAAATTCAAACACGTTAAAATTTGTAAACATATGGTCAATTTTTTTTTTGATAATATGGTCAAGTTAATTTTTTTAATGTAAATCGGGATTTTTCATTAAGATAAAGAAGAAATACAATCAGATTGTAGAGGATCATGGAGCCAAGAGGGTATATCCTCTATTCATACAAGTTCTTCATCTAATAATAATCCATAACGAGCTAGTTCATGAGCAACTGAATTACCATGTCTACTAACAAATTGAAAGGAGCAGCTGTTAAATGAATTCTTTAAAAGCTTGGCATCTTCAAAGAGAACACCAATCGGAGAGAAATCGATCGACGGAGCATTGAGCTTTTGGATAATGCAAAGAGCATCAAACTCCAACTATAGATCATATACAATCATGTTCACATGATTTTCGAGTTTTTTTTTCCTTAAAATAGGAATTCAAATATTCTACACACCAAATTCACACAATCATGAACTTAGCAACTCTTTTTAAGTAGATACATCATGTTCCATCCATGATTTCGATGTCCCACCTTATAACGATATTTCCACCACATATCTTAATGTCATATACTCATATATTAATTTATATTTATAATTTTATTTACCTTATAAAACCACTCATTTAAATGGTAAGCTCATTTATGAAACAAAATTGAAAAAAGAAAAGAAAAAGATGTGTAATTAAATATAATAATTAAATTAAATCCAGCTATTTTCGAGCATAAACTTAGCGGTTTTTTCCTAGAACTTATATAACGGTAATGTAAATGGCTAAATGTAAATATTCCTTTTTTTAAAAAAAAAATCATTTTTTTCTGTTATCTACTTTTTGTTTTGCTTCAAGTCTGGATAAAGGTTGGAGTTTTTATTCTTTTCTTTCGAAAATAACAGACAAAGTACAATGAAGCAAAAACATTATAAGACACACAGCTAAAACCAACAGTAAGCAAAGCTCTTTCTCTCTAATCTCTTCTATCTTTGAGAAGGGAAAATAAAAATGTACGGCAAAGCTGCAATTTGCTTAACATTCGTAATTCTCTTCCTAATTTCATGCTCAATCTACGTCGGCACCATTGATCTCCGATCATACTTCTTCCCATTGCTACAGTCACCTCCGGTTTCACGCTCAGTCTGCGCTACCGACCGTCCCCTCCGCGTTTACATGTACGATCTTCCCCGGAAATTCCACGTCGGAATGTTGGGTCGTCGGAGTTCCGTGGAGGAGGGGGATGAGAATGCTCCCATCACCATGGAGAATTTTCCGCCGTGGCCCTCGACTTCCGGGATAAAGAGGCAGCACAGCGTTGAGTATTGGCTGATGGCGTCGCTTCTTTATGATGGTGACGGCGATGAAGACAGGGAGGCTGTTAGGGTTTCGGATCCTGAAGCTGCGGACGCGTTTTTTGTGCCGTTTTTTTCCTCGTTGAGTTTTAATACGCACGGGCATAATATGACGGATCCGGAGACGGAGATCGATCGGAAATTACAGGTTATTGAATGTTAATTGCTTGCTTTATGCTGTTTAATGCTTTCATTAACTATGGCGGTTTCTTTAGCTCTGTTTCACTTTAATTGAACTTAGAAAACTTTCTTGTCAAATAGTGAAGTGATTAATGGTTTACCAAGTTTTAGGAAAGGAAATAAACTAGATTGGGAGTTGGATTTTGGTTTTTGGATCCTAAAAGTAAATCAAATAAGCTCAATTTGTTACTTTTTTTACCTTTTCTAGTCTAATTTGAAACACTTTTCATACTTATGTCAAATTCCAGGAAAATTGGAGACTTTGGCTTTCTGGGAAATAAAATTAGATGTGAGTAGCATTGGAAGTTATTAAAGAGAAGATGTTAAGAATTATTTTATACATTTTTAACCAATTGATTATATGATTACCTTGCTGTTGCTTTTGACACATTGAAGAATTAGTCAATTGGAACTAGTGTTGCCGAATGATGAAAGCTTGGATGTTTCTGAATTTAAATAAAATGTTGCTTTCAAACATTTCTATACATTACAAATGGAGTTCAGATTTTGATCATGATGCATTTAATCCTTAGTCAATGGTTCCATTATGACGGTAATGGTTACTACAGAAAGGCGGAGCTATACTTGCTACTCAGTATTATTTTGAAGCGTAAAATAAATGCTTATTGATATTCTACCAATTGTTTTCTTTATGAACAACAATTAGGACCTTGGAACATGTTGGAAGTATTTTGATGCTTCACTCATTTTGTGATACTAACATACTACTCTGTGCAAACAATATGAAAAAGATACTTTTTTCTCTCCTCTGCTGCTGATGAGATTTCTAGTTTGTAGTTCATGTTCTGTGTTTTACCTGTTATATGTGCTGCTACCATTATCTTATATATTACAGTTTTTGGAGTAGAGATCTGTTGGTTACAGTGGAATGTATATTAATTCTCATTTCAGGTTGAGTTACTGGAATTCTTGCGACAATCCAAGTACTATCAAAGGTCTGGAGGCAGAGACCATGTAATTCCCATGACACATCCAAATGCTTTCAGATTTCTCCGACAGCAGTTGAATGCATCTGTTCTTGTTGTTGTAGATTTTGGTCGCTATCCTAAAACCATGTCAAGTCTAAGCAAAGACGTAGTTGCCCCATATGTACATGTTGTGGACACCTTCATTGATGACAACCCTCCTGACCCATATGAGTCTCGATCTACACTTCTTTTCTTCCGGGGAAATACTGTCAGGAAAGATGTAAGATAGTTTTTAAAATGAATATATAGCATGAATAGAACTTCTGTTGAAACTGAGTATTGTACTCAACTCAAAACCATTTTCCATTGCAGGAAGGCAAAATTCGAGTCAAACTGGCAAAGCTATTGTCTGGTATTGATGATGTGCATTACGAAAAGAGCGTAGCAACACCAAATAACATTAAAATGGTATGTCGCTTATTTATGCCCTATTAAGTATACTATTTTTTATCCTAGACATTCCATAAAAAGTGGTAATCCTTCTTCAAACTACATTTTTCTGGTGGCTGAAAGAACTTTCTTGTCAAAAACATTATGGTGACTTTCAGAAACCATAAGTATTAACTTTCTGTTACCAACTTTCCATGTGTGTTACTCTTACTTTCTCTTTGGATTTTGACATGGTGTCATACTTTTGGAACTAGTTTCAGAAAATAATTTTGTGATGAAAATCTGTTACTGCATGTTGTCTTTGAGCATATAATGGTTACTATTTTTCCATAGACATACAAAATCTAAAACAAATAATCTCCTTCTGAAGCTGTAGGGAAATTCGATTTAGTCTGCACTATTCTGATGAATTTTAAGCTAAATCTATACTATCTATCTTATTTCTTTAATCTTCTCATTTCAGTCTACAAAAGGGATGCGCTTGTCAAAGTTTTGCCTGCATCCTGCAGGAGACACACCTTCATCTTGCCGACTATTTGATGCTATTGTGAGCCATTGTGTTCCTGTGATTGTCAGTGACAAAATTGAGCTTCCGTATGAGGATGAAATTGACTATTCTGAGTTCTCGATTTTCTTCTCTATGAAAGAGGCATTAGAACCCGGTTATTTGGTCAATCAGCTGCGTCAATTTCCAAAGGATAGATGGACTCAAATGTGGAAGCGTCTTAAAAATATCTCCCATCACTATGAATTCCAGTACCCTCCAAAGAAGGAAGATGCCGTCAATATGTTATGGAGACAAGTAAAGCACAAGCTTCCCGGGGTCCAACTTGCTGTACATAGAAGTAGAAGGTTGAAAGTTCCAGATTGGTGGCGGCGAAGAAGATAAATTCTGAATTTTCCTTTTATGACACTGTACATCACAATCTTTTTTTCGTTTATGGTGGCATCCCACGGCAGGTAACAAGCAAAGGTGCTCAGAGATCACAACTGAACACCATTGGCCAAAGCTCAACTGAGAGCTCATGAGTTATGGGTTTGGTTACAATTCTTTTTCCTCCCTATTTTCCAGCATTATAATGAAGGAGGAAGTCTCAATCAAAGATTTGTTCTGTGTTTTGCCTGGCAACAAACTAATAATGTTTTTTCATCGTCCTACAGTGCAGAAGTGGAGTTATAGATAATATTTGTAATGACAATAGGATTACACATATATAGAAACATGCAAGAGATTGTTCTTGAATAGGTTTTTGATCTTTGCATTCAACTGAACTCCATGTATAAACTCTATTCAGCGAAAGTGAACAAAAGGGATCAAGCTAATTCATTTACCAATTACCACAGAAACCTTACTTGAAGCTTGATTTTTTGGGTCCTTTACTAAAAAGGAAGAAGCTTCCTACTTCTTTAGAAGTGATGTCAATTGTTTCCAAAATTCATAGTAGTGTGGAGACTTGAGAGTGAAATAAGATAAGAATTGATTAGGGAAGGAGTGAAATTTTTGAGTAATAAGGAACGTGGCAATTGGTAAGACATTGCTGTCGATGTTGAAATTCTGAACCAATTTTTAACTCTACTTGATGAAGATCTCGGTTGGAAGCTGTCATGTCATGTCTCGTATGGAAAATTATTCTCAATCTTGGCATTTTTATAACTATAAAATGACTCAAACGTTGTCTTCTTTCCAATACCCTGTTTGGACTTTATATTATTGTTTTAGCCTTGGAAAGTCTTTGACGATAATGTTATCAACCACGTTGCAGACTAGATTTTAGAGACTTTTGCTTTTCGTGCCAAAAAAAAGAAAATAGACTTAAGTGCGTTTGAGGAATAATCTCATTGCTGACTTTAAGTTTCATTCCCAAAATCGAGTGGTACCCGTGTCGTGTATTTGATTTTGGTGTATGAGTCAGGGGCTGCTGCGTATAGCGTATACAACATCTTGAACCTGAAACATATTTAAATTGGAATAAGCCGTTTATCACCCAATTTAATCCCATGTTGATACAACACATATTTGTATAACAGTTTATAATTAATTTTGTTGCAGTCGAATTGTCTCACTATTTATTATTTGGCAGCTTCTATTCTAGTATTAGCTTTCAAGACCATTGGAGATCATTAAAATTAAAAGATTAAAGAACAAAAAGGGAAAAGTATAAAAACTTGAGAATGAACTAAAAATAAAAACCTCTACCTAAACCACTGTTTATCGGCCTCTGAAAAATCCCAAAGGGGGAACTTATAAAATTCATAGCCGAGTTTCTACTTCATACACAATGTGGCTTGACTATCCATCTCTGTTTTTGAGTAACGAATGTTCTACTCTTGCATTAAACACCAATTATCTAATCTCAAGTCTCAACTAATCTTGGGAAAGAACTAGAAATTTAAAAAAAAAAAAAACCACGATAGTCAAATAAATACTGCTACGTAAACAAAGGAATAACTCCACTTTAATCTTAAAAAGAAATCTACACCAAACCAGCTAATCTTCAAGACTTCAACAACACTAAAATTTGTCCCCCAAAATGAAAAAAATAAAATAAAAATATAAGAACTAACAAATTCCTTTTGTTATGTTGCTTCAAGTTAAGGTTAAGTAATTATAATCTATCACCCAAGCTAAATTTCCGATCGGGGAATTATAATCTTATAACATTTTTGTAATCCCAATCTTACCATATAGTACTAGTGTAATTAGTTGCAATTATAGATAATGTGGTAGGAATGATTTACATAATACTTTACTTTACGAAACATCACTAGTACTTCCTAAAAGTATATTTATAGAAGAATTTCAATTTATTTATGAAAAAATAACTTCCATCCATAATCTTTCTTTTCTTGTGGGATTACTTTCGATTTTATTCTTTTCATACTACTAGCTACAATTTTTATATACTACTAGCTTTTTTTATAACTTTTTTTAGTGAAAATCTGAATTTCATTAATAAGTCATCAGGTATCGAGATTATAAATATCGGAGACAAAACTCTAAACCACAAATTACTAGATCCAATATTAATGCCACATCGAGCTAATCTATATGTCAAAACATTAGTGTCCCGCTAAAATTGGACAAATTTGACTAATGGATTTTTTTTTTTAGAATAATTTGATATCTGAATTTGACGGAACTTGATTACATGATTAATAATGACTTCGCCATTTATAATTTAGTAGATGTTACTGGTATGACACTATTGTTATGTTATTAAATTCAATAAAATTAGATCAAATTGTACAAAAATCAAAGTTAAAGAATTAATTTGTTTCAAAATTTAAAGAAAAAATTTGGAAGTTAATTATCTTCTCTCTTTTTCTTTTCTTTTCTTTTCTTTTGTTTTTTGTGAGAAGGTTAAATCATTATTTTCAAGATAGCTCACATCAAGCTGTAAAAAGACAAAGCACTCTAAAGTAAAGTGATAAGATTCAGATCCTAGTAAATGGTAATTAAATATATTTTTCTTTTTGGAAAATAGAAATCAATAAAATAACAAAAAGAAAAAAAGTTATTTTGATAAGAGTCTTCAATTTTTTCTTCATCAAATTATAGCATCTATATAAATTGAGACAGAATTTTGAAGCTTCCAACCGAAAGACAAAAGCAAAAGCCGCCATATTATATGAGTATATAGTTTACTTCTAAATAAAGATAAAGATAAAGGGTGTGTGAAATGTCAACAATATATAATAATTATAGTGGTTGGACATTAGTTGTACCAAAATGTGTGTAACAGTCTTACATGTTTAACTTTCCTACTAAAATTTAATAACATGCGACCAGTCGTTCCAGAAAAATTGCTGTAAGATGGATAGAGATATATTAAAACAGTCCATAATGTGAGATTTTCCCTCAATAATTAATGTAATGAAAATAGATATAGTACTCCAATATAATATATAATAATTAAATAGCAAAAGTTGAGTTGGATACTTGATATCCTTTGGCTATAAAAGCATAGCAAATCCCATTAGCGATATCCTCAACTTCTTCCTTTGCCTCACTTCAGTGTTGGAAGAGATCATCTCAAGCTAATTACAGAAATAATAAGGTAATCTATTCCCTTCTCTCTTCCCCTCATTAATCGTTTCCATTTTTTTTAAGTATAATGAGTATAATTCATGGTTACAAGTGGATCGGCCCGCGCTGCCGTGTCGGGCGTTCAACAATATACTTCTTTGAATAATTTTCTATTTGAATTAAATTGTTTGATACATAGAAAATTTCGAAAGTACTATGATTTTAAATGTGTTGCATCTTTAAAAGGCTATACTATTAACATTGGGCATATGGCCTAATGTTAGTAATAAATAGTAAATATTAGTTTGTACATGGACAGGTCCAATAGCTTCAATTTTGTTTCCTCCTCTAAAGTGTGTAGCACTTAAACAAAAATTAAGTTTACTCTCTTTTTCATATGGACATGAAAGGCCTGAAAAGAAGTTACAATTCTAGATAATTAAGGGGGATATGATTTATTATAACATTTATGTGAAAGGAAAGGATAATTATAAAAAATGGCTCAAGGGCAAGAACTGGCTAGAAACTAACCTAGGGTCTTCTTAGTAATTTGGCAAGTGAGAAAAGACAGAAAATGAGAAAAAAATTCAAATGGAGCCTCCTCATCGATCCTCAAAAGGGGCCTTTGGTAAATTCTCTGGGTCTTTCACATACTAATTAGTATATAACTTCTATTTATGAATGAAGTTTTTCGTTTTCAAAGTGGGAAGAGGAGTTTCAAAATCCAACTTTAATTTCAACTTTTTACGAGCACTTCTTTAATTGAACTCTTAGCCATTAGGTTAAGAAGTGGATCAGCTATATGAAGTTTGTTTTTGGAAATTCTCTTCTTTTTTTACTTTCTTTTTTTTTTTTCCATTTTTGCTTTACTTGATCTAAGTACATAGTACTATCGTTTACTTTGTCAAAATAATTTGCCTTATAATGACTTTGATTAGCATTTCAACGGGTAGTTAATCGGTAATCTCATGTTCATGATCGGATTACATAATTCATACTCATTTGATTAAGCTGTGTTTAGTAGACCAATCCACTATCGTTTGGGTTCAAAACGACGGTGGACTGATCTATTGGATCCTTGGGTGTGATTTTGCAGTGAGGGAGTTAGCCCCACAATATGGCACCCTCAAGCTCTAGTGATTTTTGCTCTAGCCGGCTCCTTTCCCCTTTTAACCTTTTCTTTTTCCTCTTTACTCTTTCTTTTATAATTTTTTCTATTTTTATTTTATTTATTTATATATTTGTTTTCTTTTATAATTTTTCTACTTTTATTTTATTTTATTTATATTTATATTTTTGTTTTATTAATGGATTATTTATTTTATTTATTTGTTTTTTTTACTTTTGTTTCATATATATAATATATAGTATAGCTATTAACTCACTATAATGATATTGGCTCATTCCTATATATATCTACCATATTTGTTAACCTCTGATTTACAACTTAACGATGCAATAATTAATTCAGTATTAAACGAAGACGAAGACACTCGTTGCTACTGCAAAAAGCTTTTGAACCATGACAGATTGCAGCAAGAAGACCATCCTTAGAAATGATGCCCTTGTTCAGGTATTTATTTATTATTTTTTTTCTTTCAAATATTTGATATATTGCTGAAAGAAGAAGGAAAAAAGTGATTAAATATTATAATGGGGATGTACTAATTGCAGTATATACTCCAAACAAGTGCCTTTCCCAAAGAGCATGAGCAATTGAAGGAATTAAGAGAAGCCAGTGCCCAGAAATACAAAGATTTGTAAGTTAATTAAATATCTTTCTTAAATTAAAAATTACTCATAGTACTATATTCTTTTGCTTCTATTTAAGTCTTAAGATCAGTTAATATCATCACTTTGAATTTATTGCAGGAGTGTCATGAATGTGCCTGCAGATGAAGCACAATTTCTTTCCATGCTTCTAAAGCTAATTAATGCCAAAAAGACCCTTGAAGTTGGAGTTTTTACAGGCTATTCCCTTCTTGCTACTGCCCTTGCATTGCCCCAAGATGGCAAGGTAAATATTACTATTTCAGAAAACTACCCTGTTTTTGTAATCCTATTTTGGGTTTACTTAAACATTTATTTAATTACTGAGTAAAAATTCATAAAACAGTCAATTTCAGAGTAATTAAAAACCACCCATTTGGCAGGTAATAGCAATTGATCCTGATAATGAAGCTTATGAGACCGGAGCACCATTTATTAAAAAAGCTGGAATGCAACATAAAGTTAAATTCTTCCCTTCTGATGCCTTCTTAGTCTTGGATGACCTGCTTAAAAATGTAAGTACATCTTCATAATTGGAACTTAATTAATTAATTAATTAATCTTTGAAACCATAATTAATGGAAAAAGTACCATTTTCCCCCTTGAACTTGTAGCATTTGGACGTTTTGTCCCCTAAACTTCAATTTTGGCCATTTTGTCCTCTGAAGTTCATTTTTGGGACGTGACAGCATCGTCAAGACGCCATGTCACCGGTTTTGTCCGATGTGGCAATGCCACATGGGTCGGGTTTGACTGATGCGGCAATGCCACAACAATGGCTTGACGGTGTCGTTAGACTGAGGGGGTAAAATATTCAAATTTGAAATTGAGAGGCAAAACGTCCAAACGCTACAAATTGCTACAAGTTCAAGAGGGAAAAGAGGTATTAAGCCCATAATTAAATACTTTTATATAATCTTATTTTCCGAATACTTAATTTGTAAAGGGCGAAGAAGGGAGCTTCGATTTCATATTCGTGGACGCTTACAAAAGTGACTATCTCAAGTTTCATGAGCTGACATTGAAGTTGGTCAAGGTTGGAGGAATCATAGCTTATGACAACACTTTATGGTATGGTTCAGTTGCAGAATCTGAGAAGGAAGTGACTGAAGATCTTATTAAGAGGTATAGAAATTTCGTCGTCGAATTCAATAGCTTCATTGCAGCTGATCCTCGTGTTGATTCATCGCTTCTTTCCATTGGCGATGGCCTCACTCTCTGCAGGCGTCTTTACTAGCAAAATATATACTCAGTCAAGTAGATTGAAACATATTACATGTTTGATATTTCATATTTGCTTTCAATAATGTTTTAGTACTTAGTTAAATTACTAAAATTAATGTTAAAATTTGCTTGTCAAATTTCATTTGAATTTAGAGACAAGATTGCACTGATTTGTAAGTTTCAGAGAATTAATGAAAGTTTGATGATGCAGATGATTATAATTATATAAGACTGTGAGCAAAAATTGATGACTTGTATTATATCTTCTCTGTGTTCATGAGTTGGACCAGACTTTAGTCCATTTGGGCTTGACTCATGGGCTAATTACAGAAAGTGTTAAATAAGCCCTTATGCTACCAATTTAGTAAATTGAGCCTTCATCTCATCTTGCAAAAAAGTGTCAAATACATGTATTTTCTAGGTTACTTGTTTAAATAAGGGTCTAATATTTGTAAAAAAGCTCAAATAAGGTCTTAATTTGCTTAAATAAGGGCCTAATGTTTGTAAAAAAGTTCAAATAAGGTCTTAATCATTTAATTTGTCTAAATAAGGACCTAATGTTTACCAAAATGCTCAAATAAGGGCCCGATCTTTTAATTTGACCAAATAAAAGCTTAACGTTTGCCAAGATGCTCAAATAAGGGCCTGACATCAAAAATTCTCACGCGTCATCCAAACTGACGTCAGGTCCTTATTTAAGCAATTTCGATAACATTAGGTCTTTATTTGGCCAAATTAAAAGATAGGGCCCTTATTTGAGCATTTAACCATTTTTCTACTTCGAACAAACCAATTAAGGCTTCGTCCTACCAATTTTTATTAAATATAAGCCATGACTTTGGTCATTTTTTGACCAAAAAATGTGACCTATCATCATTGGTGTCTCCTTACCGCAGATTAGTCGTCAGAGTTGATGTAAATGTGATTTACTTTGCTACCAAATTTTCTTACGTACCATTTTTCAATTTTGTTGGTACAACAAAAATATTAAAGGTTAATAAAGAAGAGTAGGGTAATCACTAATTAGTAATGGGTTGTTAATTGATTAGCTAGTTTAGGGTCAGCTGTGCAGGAAGGAATTAATGATCCAATTTTTTTAGGATTAATTTCATCGGATGTTAGCTATGGCCTATGGCCTGAAATTAGTCCATGTCACACTATTGTTTTTTCTTTTTTTGGTAGAAATTGCATGTCACACTATTGTAAATTGGTAAAACACAGCCTCTCAAACAAAGTAGGAGCCGTTACCTTCCGTTTTTTTTATTCTCTTTATTTTCATCGCCAGGACTCCACAAACGGGCTGGACAGTTGACACATACCCATTTTTTGAAGGCAAATTATACAATAAATCGGCGATGGAGTTTAGCAGACTACACAAGCGGATCCTAAAGGATGACATGTGTCCTCTAGGGACTAGATTGAAATATTTAAAACTCAATTAATTAAAAAAATGGACATGTGTCAACTCCATAATCCGCTTGTGGAATCCAAAATTTACACCGCCAGTGCATCAAATAATTACCCTTTTTTAAAAATCCTTAGACCTGTAATCTGGCAAACTCCACTGACAGTGTATAATATATTTCCTTTTTATATTTGACAGATAAAATAAAACTCATCAACCATGTATCATTATGTCTCTACAAATCTTTACAAATGAAGGTAACAGTAATTAGAATAATAATGAAGAAAATGAATCTGGGAAAACTTCTATACAAGGACAGTATATATATACTTGTACATGTATTTATTAAAGTGAAATATGTAAAATGGGTCTTGGCAAGCCATTCTAACCCTCCAATTGGAAGAACAAGGACAAGCAAAATTTGGGGGAAAAAAAAGAAAGAGAAAAAAGGGAAGGAAGATAACGGCGTCAGCTCTATTGATTGAAACACTGTATTTTGCCAAACTACCATGAGTGTGACGTTAGGCTTAATTAGTTGGATCAATAATGGACGTCTTCACTGTTTATTAACAGTGAAGAGGATTCTCTCCCTATTAATATCTCGTTTGAAAGCCAAAAGACCTGCAAAGCAAATTAGCTTAATTGAATCTTAATTTGCGCATTGCAAGAAATTCGAACTATCAATAATCATGGCTGATTGGTTTAAGAAGACGATCCTTTCTAACGATGCTCTTCAAGAGGTATATATTTTTCAACTTTTAATTTCTTTGTGAATTTATTTGGCAAATGAAGAAAAACTTATATATCATTATAGGCTGTTAATAATATTTCTGAGTTTGTAGTATATCTTAGAGACGAGTGCTTATCCCAAAGAGCACCAGCAACTTAAGGAAATAAGGAAGGCCACCGTGGACAAGTACAAAGAATGGTAATAATAATTAGTTTAATCCTATACCTTATACAGGACATTTTAATTTGGTATATTTTAGATTTTTTTTTATTTTGATTCGGTTTGTTATATATATAATATAGGAGCGTGATGAATGTTCCTGCTGATGAAGGGCAGTTCCTCTCTATGCTTCTAAAGATGATAAATGCCAAGAAAACCATTGAAATTGGTGTTTTCACTGGTTATTCCCTCCTTACTACCGCTCTTGCGTTGCCTGAGGATGGCAAGGTAAACTTCTACATTTAGATACGGATTTTTGGCTACGTTATGTTATGTGTACAACGTATAAGATGAATGGGGGATTTGACTTGGATAAGTGTCAGGGACTCAGGGTCTTAAGCCAGATCCACATAATTTGAAAAGGGCCAAATCTTATTTTTATTAATGAACTCAAAAATTTTAATTGTGAAATTTCATAAATACCCTTAATATTATAGTATAATAATGTTTTTAATAAGTATTCTTTTTAGTCATTTAACTTTTATATGTTTTTTTAGATGATTTAACTTTTTTTATTAATTATAATGGAAAGATATTGCAAATCTAATATTTAAATTTTTTAAATTATGGAAAGATATTAATAATCTACTATAATTGTAATTAATAATTTACTTCTAATAATTATTTTTTATTATAATAAGATATTATAATTTATAGTCATGAAACTTTTTATTTTAATTATGTAAAGATATTGTAATTAAAAATATAATTATAATAATTTACTCCCCATAATTATTTGAAATACTTTTTATTTATAATTTATATATATTTAATTTAAATAAATTATGGACATTAAGGAAAAAATTAGTTTAATACTTTACATGTTTAAAAAAATTGGTCTTATACCGAGGCTGTCAAGATTAAAGGTTCCTATGTCAAGGAAAAAAATTTGCTGGTTTATGGCTAAAAATGCATTTCGGGGTCTCAACTCAGTTTTGCATGGTTTTTGACATAAAGACTCCTTGAAATATCTATATTAATCTAACCAAATTTCAGTCACATTGGATTTAAGGATTTGTTTTTACGAGCATCTGAATCTTGTTTCAATTTAATTATAAATAATTTCGGGAAAAAAATAAAAAAACGATATTAGAAGCGTGAAAAACCCCTTCAATTTTTTTGGCATTAAATTATATATTATTTCGGAATATTGTGGTAAAAATTTGAGGAAATACTTTTTGGGTCAGTTTTTGTAAAATTTTAGTTGAAATCGTGTACGTCACAATTTTTGGCTAAAAACGCATTTCGGAGTCTCGGCTCAATTTTGCGTGATTTTTGACGTGAAGACTCCTTGAAATATTTATATTCATCGAATCAAATCTCAGCCACATTGGATATAAGGATTTGTTTTTACGAGCATCTGAATCTTGTTTCGATTTAATTAGAAATTAATTCGGAAAAAAAGGAAAAACGATATTAGAAGTGTGAAAGGCCCGTCAATCTTTTTGACGTTGAATTATATATTTTTTCTTGAGTATCGTGGCAAAAAACTGAGAAAAAACTTTTCGGGTAAGTTTTTAGCCGAAATCGTGAACCATTACGGTTTTTCTCTAAAAACGCGTTTCGAGGCCCCAGCTCAGTTTTGCGTGATTTTTGACATAAAGACTCCTTGAAATATCTATAATCTAACCAAATCTCATCCACAATAGATTTATGGATTTGTTTTTACGAGCATCTGAATATTGTTTCGATTTAATTAGAAATTAATTCAGAACAAAAAATGAAAAAACGATAATAGAAGCGTGAAGAACCCTTAATTCTTTTTGTGTTGAATTATATATTTTTTCTAACTCTTTGGCAAAAAAAAATTGAGGTAAAACATTTTGGGTCAGTTTTTGCAAAATTTAGCCGAAATCGTGAGCTAATCATCACGGTTTTTTGCTAAAAACGCGTTCCCGGGCCCCGACTCAGTTTTGCATAATTTTTGGCGTAAAGTCATCCCGAAATATCTATATTCATCGAACAAAATCTCAACCAGATTGGATTTAAAGATATGTTTTTACGAGCATCTGAAGCTTGTATCGATTTAATTAGAAATAAATTCGGAAAAAAAAAGCAAAAGCGATATTAGAAGCGTGAAAAAGCCTTCAATCTTTTTGGTGTTGAATTATATATTTTTTCTGAGTATTGTGGCAAAAATTCAGAAAAATAAATTTCAGCTCAATTTTTAGCCGAAATCCTGTATTAAAAACGCGTTCCGGGCCCCGACTCAGTTTTGCATGATTTTTAGCGTAAAGAATTCTTGAAATTTCTATATTCATCTAACTAAATCTCAGCCAGACTGGAGTTAAGGATTTATTTTTACGAGCATCTGAATCTTGTTTCGAATTAATTAGAAATAAATTCAAAAAAAATATGGAAAAACGATATTAGAAGCGTGAAAAAACCCTTCACTTTTTTGGGTGTTTAATTATATATTTTTTCTGATATTGTGGGAAAAAAATTGAGAAAAAAATTTTCGGCTCATTTTTTGCAAAACTTTAGACGAAATCATATCATCACAGGTTTTTGCTAAAAACACGTCCCGGCTCAGTTTTGCATGAGTTTTAGTGTAAATGCATTTTGAAATATCTATATTCATCGAACCAAATTCTAGCCAAATTCGATTTTGCGATTTATTTTTACGAGCATTTGAATCTGGAAAAACGATATTATAAGAGTGAAAAACCCTTCAATCTTTTTAGCGTTGAATTATATATTTTTTTATGAGTATTGTAGCAAAAAAAATGAGAAAAAAATTTTCGGGAATGTTTTTAGCCGAAATCGTGTACTAATCATCACAGTTTTTGCTAAAAACGCGTTTATGGGTCTCGATTCAGTTTTCCATGGTTTTTTGGCATAAAAGACTCCTTGAAATATCTATATTCATCTAACCAAACCTTAACCACATTGGATTTAAGGATTTGTTTTTATAAGAATCTGAATCTTGTTTCGATTTAATTAGAAGTAAATTCGGAAAAAATGGAAAAACGATATTAGAAACGTGAAAAATCCTTCAACTTTTTTGGCGTTAATTATATAATTTTTTATGAGTGTAGTAGCCAAAAAATTGAGGAAAAACATTATCGGTCATTTTTTTGCAAAATTTTAGCCGAAATCGTTTACTAACCATCACAGATTTGGCTAAAAACGCGTTCCGAAGCCCCGACTCAATTTTGCATTATTTTTGGCGCAAAGACTCTTTGAAATATCTATATTCACCGAACCAAATCTCAGCCACATTAGATACAAGGATTTGTTTTTACAAGCGTCTGAATCTTGTTTCGATTTAATTAGAAATTAATTCAGAAAAAAAATGGAAAAACGATATTAGATGCGTGAAAAGCCCGTCAATCTTATTGGCAATGAATTACACATTTTTTCTGAGTATTGTGGCAAAAGTATCAGAAAAAAAATTTTCATGCCAGATTTTAGACGAAATCGTGTACTAACCATCACGGTTTTTGGGCTAAAAACGCCTTCCGGAGCCCGAGTCAATCTTGCATGATTTTTGACAGAAAGACTCCTTGAACTATCTATATTTATCTAACCAAATCTTAGCCACATTGGATTTTAAGATTTGTTTTTACGAGCATCTGAAGCCTATTTCGATTTAATCAGAAATAAATTCCGAAAAAAATGGAAAGACGATATTAGAAGCGTTAAAAACCATTCGATTTTTTTTGCGTTGAATTATATATTTTTTATAACTGTTGTGGCAAAACAATTGAGGAAAAAGTTTTCGGGTCAGTTTTTGCAAAATTTTAACCGAAATCGTGCGCTTTTTTGTTAGAACCGCCTTCCGGGGCCCTAGCTCAGTTTTGCATGATTTTTGGCGTAAAGACTCCTTGAAATATCTATATTCATCGAACCAAATCCCAGGCACATTCGATTTAAGGATTAGTTTTTACGAGCATTTGAATCTTGTTTCGATTTAATTAGAAATAAATTCAGAAAAAACCCTGGAAAAACAATATTAGAAGCATGAAAACTCTTCAATATTTTTTGCATTGAATTATATATTTTTTATGAGTATTGTGGTAAAAAAATGAGAAAATAATTGTGTGTCCGTTTTATCCGAAATCGGGTACTAACCATCACGGGTTTTGGCAAAAAAACGCGTTTCGGGGCCTCGCCTTAGTATTGCATGGTTTTTGGCATAAAGACTCCTTGAAATATCTATATTCAGCTAAACAAATCTCAGCCACATTGGATTTAAGGATTTGTGTTTACGAGCATCTGAATCTTGTTTTGATTATTAGAAATAAATTCGAAAAAAAAAGAAAAATGATATTAGAAGCATGAAAAACCCTTCAATATTTTTGGCGTTGAAATTATATATTTTTTATGAGTATTGTGGCAAATTTCGGATTAGTTTTTGCAAAATTTTAGCCGAAATCATGTACTCACCATCACGATTTTTGGCTAAAAACGCGTTTCAGGGCCTCGACTCAGTTTTGCATGGTTTTTGGCATAAAAGACTCCTTGAAATATCTATATTCATCTAACCAAATCTCAGCCACATTGGATTTAAGGATTTGTTTTTAGTTTCATCTTAACCTTTCAATTTTTTTGGCGTTGAATTATATATTTTTTCTGAGTATTGTAGGAAAAAATTAAGGAAAACTTTTCGGGTCAGTTTTTGCAAAATTTTCGCATCACGGTTTTTGGCTAAAAACGCATTCCGGAGTCCCAGCTCAATTTTGCATAATTTTTGGCTCAAAGACTCCTTCAAATATCTATATTCATCGAATCAAATCTCAACCACATTGGATATAAGGATTTGTTCTTACGAGCATATGAATCTCGTTTCGATTTAATTAGAAATTAATTTGGAAAAAAGGGAAAAACTAAGATTAGAAGCGTGAAAAGCCCGTCAATCTTTTTTGCGTTGAATTATATATTTTTTTCTGAGTATTGTGGAAAAAAATTCAGAGAAAAAATTTCCGGCTTTAGTTTTTAGTCCAAACCGTGTACTAAGCATCACGATTTTTGGGCTAAAAAGGCATTTCGGGGCCCCCGCTAAGTTTTGCATGATTTTTAGCATAAAGACTCCCTGAGATATCTTTATTCATCTAACCAAATCTCTGCCACATTGGATTTAATGATTTGTTTTTACGAGCATCTGAATCTTGTTTCGAATTAATTAGAAATAAATTCGGAAAAAAATGGAAAAACGATATTACAATCGTGACAAACCGTTCAATATTTTTTGCATTGAATTATATATTTTTTCTTACTATTGTGACAAAAAAAATTGAGGAAAAATTTTTCGGGTCAAATTTTTGTAAAATTTTAACCGAAATCGTGTACTAACCATATGGGTTTTTGCTAAAAACGGGCTCCGGGGCTCCGGCTTAGTTATGCATGATTTTTGGCGTAAAGACTTCTTGAAATATCTATATTCATCGAACCAAATCCCAGCCACATTGGATTTAAAGATTTGTTTTTACGAGCATCTGAATCTTGTTTTGATTTAATTAGAAATTAATTCGGAAAAAAAATGGAAAAACGATATTAGAAGCGTGAAAAGCCCGTCAATATTTTTGGCGTTGAATTATATATTTTTTCTTAGTATTGTGGCAAAAAATTTGAGAAAAAACTTTTTAGGTAAGTTTTTAGCCAAAATTGTGTACGTTCACAGTTTTTAATTAAAAACGCCTTCCGGGACCATGGTTCTGTTTAGCATGGTTTTTGGCACCGAGACTCCTTGAAATATCTTTATTAATCTAATCAAATCTCAGCCACATTGAATTTAAAGATTTGTTTTTATGTGCATCTGAATCTTGTTTTGATTTAATTAGAAATTAATTCAAAAAATATGAAACAAAAGTTTGATTATTTTATTCTCAATAATTTGTAAACTTTTAGAGAATTTTAATCTTTCCGAAATTAACATTGACATATATTGCATAATATGTAACTTAAAATATGTTTCAATTAAAATCTCAACCCCACATATGGAACATGTGGCAAATTACTAGTTATCCTAAAAATATCAATGCTAGTTAATTAGTTTCAAGGCTTTTGCTTATTAATATTTTTTTTACCCCAATCCGGTATTTAGAGTTTCATTCTGATTAATCTGAATCTAACCCGTGCACACTTGATTTTGCTCGGCGAGTCTACCAACAGGCAGCTGCGTTTCTTACCCATCATATGTGCATTGTTTCTAAAAGTTAGTAGGCAAATATCTTCCTTTTTGGCAGATAATAGCAATTGATCCGGATAAAGATGCTTATGAAGTTGGATTACCATTTATTAAGAAAGCTGGGATAGAGCACAAGATTAACTTCATTCCCTCGGACGCCTTTTTTAGTTCTAAATGATCTCATCAACAATGTAAGTGTAATTTCATGCTTGTATGTACCTTTTTTTTTCTTTTTTGTTTAAACTATATATTTAAGTTCCGAATTAAGCTTCATTAATCCTCATATTAGGACAAAAATATCATTTTCCCCCTTAAACTTGTAGCGTTTGGACGTTTTGCCCCATGAACTTCAATTTTGGACATTTTGCGCCTTAGCTCTCGATTTTGAACGTTTTGCCACTCTCAAACAATTAGGTTAATGACACAAAGATGTCTCTGACGTGGCAATGCCACGCGGCACAAAAATGTGACGTGGCAATGTCACATCATCGGTTTGGTCTGATGTTGCAATGCCACATCATCGGTTTGGTCCGACGTGGCAATGCCACATCATAGGCATGAAGGTGCCGTTAGCCGAATCATTTGAGAGGGGACAAAACGTCCAAAATTGAGAGTTTAGGGGGTAAAATATCCAAAATTGAAGTTCAGGGGACAAAGCGTCCAAACGCTACAAGTTCAAAGGGCAAAAAGAATATTAAGTCCTCATATTAGTGAACATATTACATATACTACATGAACTTTGTTGATTTTTACATAACGCAGGGTGAAGAAGGAACCTTTGAATTTATATTTTTGGACGCTTCCAACAACGATTACCTGAAATTTCATGAACTAACAGTGAAATTAGTGAAGATTGGAGGAATTATTGCTTATGATAACACATTATTCATGGGTTCAGTAGGAATATCAGAAGTAGAAATCAAGGAGGAGCCCATCAGGCAACTCAGAAATTCAGTGATGGAATTCAATAGCTTCATATCAGCTGATCCACGAGTTGAATCATCCCTCCTTTCCATTGGCGATGGCCTTACTCTTTGTAGTCGTCTCTATTAGCAAAAATATTCCTGGTCAATAATTAAGAGTTAGACGAAAAAAGAATAATAATTAATAGTAATTATTAGTATAAATAAGGTTTGCTTATTTAAGTTTATGTAATTTGAACAATCTTTGTCATGAATTATCATGGCTTTTTTAATGGAATCTGATGCTCCAACAATTTCCTAAATTGATTCCATGGAAATTTCCGCCATGTGCATATATTTCTTAAAGGTAAATTATATTCGATTCCTTAATCCCTTAGCCCAAAGCCATCTTTATATAAAGCAACAGTTAAATTTCATGGTATGAAAGGGATTATTACTTGCAGTAATTCAAGCCAAGGGGTTAAACTAAAATCAACCCAGTATTTTTTTTCATATGTATAATTGAAATCTCATTGGAAAAATCTTTAATTATACGAAATTCTTTAGAAAGTTTATTTGTATTTTACTCATTTCTCTTACTTAAAATACTCTTTTTCCCCGGTAGTAGTTATTACGTCTGAGGTTGAAATCTTTCTAATTTTTCCACATTCTATCTTTTTACTTTACTTTCAATTCCTTAACAAAGTGCTATTTCTGGGGGAAGATGGATTAAATGGTGGAATGCACTAAAACAGCAAGTACTTATTATTCTCGGAAGCAAAGCAAAAAAGATATTGTATTCACTTGCTATATAAAGGCAATATTTAATCATGTAGCCAGCCAAGTTCAAGTCATTATTATTAAATATAGTGTATTAGTGAAGCCAAAGTGCAAGAATTTTGATTTTTGGAAGCAAAGCAATGGCAGAGGCAGTCTCCACCTTGAATCATAAGTCACTCATTGTCCAGCCCCCAGTTCTAGAGGTCTTTTCAACAATTCCCTCTTAATTTCTTATATTTCATATTAAGATGTTTGTTCTTGGCCGTTTTTTTTTTTTTCAGTTTATAGGGTACTTTTTGTTGGTGTTAATTATCAAGAAAAGTGTAACCATGATTTACAGTACATCTTGGAAAAGAATGCATATCCCAAAGAGCACGAGCAACTGAAGAAATTAAGAGAAGTCACTGCCGAGAAGTATGAAAAAAAGTATGTACATGTATATAATTTCGTTTTAAGAATTGAAATTAACAAAAATAATGAAATCAAAATTTTGGTTGATTTATAGCAAGAGTATAATGAATGTGCCTGCTGATGAAGCACAGTTCCTATCTATGCTTCTAAAGGTAATGAATGCCAAGAAAACAATGGAAATTGGAGTTTTTACAGGTTATTCCCTTCTTGCAACTGCCCTTGCCTTGCCTCAAGATGGCCAGGTCAAATTCAATCAATATCTCTCTGTTTTCTCAACTACCCAATTTTCTCTTTTGATTCTTATTTCCAGCTGGCTTTCATATTTTTAGATAACAGCAATTGATATGGACAAAGAAGCTTACGAGACTGGATTACCATTCATAAAAGAAGCTGGAGTTGATCATAAGATTAACTTCATCAATTCAGATGCCTTTTTAGTTCTAGATGACCTCATTAATGGTGTAAGTATCGACTTAATACTCTTCTTTTCCTTTTAAATTTGTAGCGTTTAGACGTTTTGTCCCTTGAACTTCAATTTTGGGACGTTTTGTACCCTCAAGCTAACGGCACTGTCAAGATGTTGACGTGGGAATGACACATGGCACAAAATGCCACATGGCATTGCCACGTCAGACCAACCCAACCCACGTGGCATTGCCACATCAACAGCTTGACGCTGCCGTTAGGCTGAGAGGGCAAAACATCCCAAAATTGAAATTTAGGGGTAAAATGTTCAAAATTGAAGTTGAGTGAGCTAAACGTCCAAACACTACAAGTTCAAGGGGGGAAATTGTAGTTTCTCCTGTAAGTATCTATCTATATATCTAAATTTATCAGATTTTAATGAAGTAATGAGTTATTAATCTCTGTTAAATGACAGGGAGATGAAGGGAACTTTGATTTCATATTTGTGGATGCGCAGAAGAAGGATTACAAGAAATTTCATGAAAAAGTGCTGAAATTGGTTAAAGTGGGAGAAATCATAGCTTATGATAACACCTTATGGTTTGGGTCAGTTGGATACGAGGAAGAGAAAGATTGGATGCCTGAATTTGTCTGGAAAAGCAGGGAATTCATAGTTGAATTCAATAGCTTCTTAGCAACTGATCCTCGCATTGAATCATCTCTCCTTTCTATTGGTGATGGCCTCACCCTCTGCAGGCGACTCTATTAGTCAAAACTTCTTACTTGATCTATTTGGCCTTTAACATTATGTAACAAGCTTTGTCAAAAAATATTATGTAACAAGCTGAAAAAAGAAACTTATTAAAGTACAACAATGGAAGAAAGTAGAGGTGCTCATGGCCCGAGTCGATCCGGGTTTTGGTTGGGTTTTGCTTAATAATCGTACAATATTTGTTTATCTAAGCTCGGTCCAGCCTGAAGAACGGACCTAAATTTTTGTTTAAGGGTCCGTTCATATTTTTAAACACATGTCTAAGACCCGCACAAGCTCGCTCATATTTATTTTTTAAAATAAAATAATAATTAAATTTTTTAATAAAAATAAATTTAAACATTAAAATTTATATATAATCTAATAACAAATTAAATAAAAATAAATTGTGATAAAAAGATTAAATTTTAATAATTTTACAAGTTCTAATTAATGTATACATATAAATTATTCAATTTTATTATATATACATATAATTATTTAATTATATTATATTATTTATATATATAACGGGTCGGGCCGGGTTCGGGTCTAAAACATCAAAACCAAAGTCCGACCTATTTTTTAATCGGAGCCTATTTCTTTGTCCAAGGCCTGACTTTTGAGTTTTAAATTTTTGACCAAACCCTCCCATTTTTCAGGCGGGCCTTCGGGCTGGGCGAGTTTCCAGGCTCTTGAGCAGATCTAGAAGAAAGGCTATAAAAAGATCCCATTGCTATATATATATAGACTAATAAAAAAACTAAAAGCAATAGGTAATTTTTAACAATTAACCCATTTCAGAATTAATTTAATTTTTAATATTTAATCTAGTCTTTAAGGGGACACATGTCATTCTTCTAGACCCGTAGTACAGTCTGCTAAACTCCACTGACGGTACCGATCAGATAATAACTCATACTTTAAATATCAAAAATACCTCTGGGTAAAAATCACCGGGAGATCCCTCTACTATAGTGATTTGTATAGTTTGATCCCTGTACAATTTTTTTCTACAAAATGATCCCTCTACTCAGTGATTTGTATAGTTTGGTTTTTGTTGTTTTTGCTGCTGTGTTGTGTTGGCTCTGTCAGTTTGTTTGAATTCTTTTTCCTATCCTCTTATAAATAAACTTCCAATTTGCTTTTCAAAAAAAAAAATACATGAATAGGGTGTTCGACGAACAGCTCGTGTTTGTGTTCATTTAGGGCTCATTTATATTCGTTAGATAAAATAAACAAACAAACCCAAACAAAATTTTAGTGTCCGTTTAATAAACGAGTTGAGCTTGAACAAGGGGTGTTCGGTTAGTTTATGTCGCGAACATGCTCGATTTATGTTCGTCTAGTTTTCGTTTATTGTTCGTTTATAGCTCGTTTATATTCGTTAATTAAGAATTTAAGATTATAATAATAATATATATGGAATTATATCTTTTATTTCAAATAGTATTTTGATTTTATTAGAAATATTTATTAATATATAATAAATATTACAGTATTTATTTAGTATGCAATAAATATTATTAGAAAACGTATGTAATTATTAGAAACTAGAACTTCCCGGGCGCGCTTCACGTGCGACTGTTTTATTTTATGAGCTCTTTTAAGAAAATTCAGTTAGGAAATGAGATTTTATAAGTGCTTTTAAAAAAAATTAGTTAAGAAAAGAAAGTCATTAGTTATTATGTAGTACTAATCAAAGATGATGAGAGTCAATTTTTCTAACTATTATTTTTTAAGTATTTCATTTTATTGTCTTTGATCTTTCTTTAATAATTGTTACATATCACATTTTGTTTAATCTTATGTATTCAATTTTTTTTTAAACATATAAGAATCCAAAAATGAATAATTATGAGTTAAAAGGGGAGATAGTTGTTTTGGTAAAAAAAAAAAGTCTTTCATTTCTCATCTCTAATTAATTCGGTTTATGATATTATCCTTAACATTCATTGAATAGCATATGAAAGGGGATGAATGACTTTTAATTTCCCGAAACTATAATTAATTTATTGTTATAGTATAATTAATCTGTAAAATTAAATAGATTATAAATAAATATGAAAAAGGCTTTTAATTCAACAGTCGGGATCCACATTTGAAATTTAACATACTAATAATACACAAAAAAAATTAAATATTGAATGAACATAAACATAATAAACAAACATTAGGAAATTAATAATTGACACTTGTCAAAGAAACCAAACGTCATGCGATGCTCAATGAGGGTCTTGCTCATAAGATTAATAGTAGGTATATAATAGAAATTAATTTCTAATAATATTTGTTCGTGAGGAGACTCAATTAGTATTTATGAACACGTTCGTTTATTGTTCACGAACAAGTCCATTTAAACGAGACGAACATAAACGAACATGAACACTACCTTAATAAATGAACACGAACTCGAACACCTTATCAAAATTTTAAACAAACACGAGCCGAACTCGAACAAGCAAAACACGACTGGTTCATGTTTGAGCTCGCCTCATTTACATCCCTAAAGTGTTCCGCGGTCTCTGCATCATTGAGCCGTGACAGAATCGTCAAGGATGCTGATTTGACACACTAACACCGTAAATTTTGCTGACATGATAGAAAACAAATGGAATAAAAATTAAATATTATTATTTTAATATATTTTCTTTTATTAAAATTCTTTTTTATAAAAAAAATCTGATTTTTTTTGCCATTAAATTTTTTTTTCACAATCACCAAAATATCTCTTTCTTATCAAACGTACCTCCATAATTTTCATGAAACAAGGAAAAGCATTTCGAAATTCCCTTTATTTTTTTTTTTCACCAAACTTCCTTACGCATCTTTTTATTATCCGTCTGTCGGGATTTTTTCCCCTAAAATTCATGGCTACTTCGTTGCTCTCACCTCTAACAGCACCAAACCCAGAAGCGGTGGGTCCAAGTATCGGCGTCTCGAAATCGTCTCTTCTCCCCAGCACCAAGCTTTTGTCGTTGAAGCCACATCCTCGTAAGCCCACGACTCTCGGATGTTACAAGTCTCCCTTTGCCAAGTCACTCGACCACGTCCCCAAGCAGTTCAGACAAGAAAATCTCGAAGATGGATGTCAGTTTCTTCATTCCTTCTCTCTTTCCTTAATACTCATTTCCCTGTTTTTTCTTCCCTTGTTTCAAACCTTGGAACACATGTATATGTATGTGTGTTTGTTTTTTAACTTTACTTATAGGCCAAATTTTAGATTTTTCTTTCTAATTTTGGGGCAGATGAGGGGTGATCTTAGATTAGCTGGTTTAGGGTGGTAATCAGATCACCCGTAAAGGGGTGATTAGGGGTAATTCAGATTACCACATCAAAAAAAATACAACATTTGCAAACCAAACGGGGTGATCTGAGATTACTTCCCAAGATCACCACAGGTGATCACACCCCAATCAAACGCCCATTAGATTAGTGAAAAATTTTAGTTGAATTTTTAAAATGGAATTAATTTGGACAATGTGGGTTTTGGAGTTGGAACATTCAAAATGCTCAGTGGTTCATGAAAAAAAAAATGTTTTAATATCTTTAAACAAGGAGAGATATATCTTGGTGTTTGGGAAAAATTTAGATTTTTTTAAAATAAAATTTCAATAAAAGAAAATATATTAAAATAAAACTATTTGATTTTTATTCCTTGTGTCATATGCTATGTCAGCAAAATTCATGTTGTTAGAGTCATATCAGCACGCTTGACGATTCTGTCATGATTTAGTGACGTTAAGGATCACGGGAACACTTTTAATAGTAGAGGACCCATTTTACAGAAAAAAAATATACAGGGACCAAAATGCACAAATCACTATAGTAAAGGGACCTCTCGATGATTTTTACCCGTCTTGGGGTTGAAATCTTTCTAATTAGAGGTGTGCACGATTCGGTTTCTATTTTTTTTTTTCGGTTTTTTCGATTTTAGTTGTGACATATGTATAACCGACAAAAACCCCAATAAAACCGATGAGTTTGGTTTGTCGGTTTTGGTTCGATTTTCGGTTTAGTATAATAAGTTAGATTGTTAGTTTTTTTTTTTTTTGCATTAAAGTTAGATTATCAGTTTATTATAACTAATAAAAGTAATAATCATATATATAAATATAATTATAAACTAAAACTATATTTTATTTCATATATATAATGATAATAAAAATAAATAAATCGATCGGTTTCAGTTCGGTTTCATGGGAAATTTTTCAAAACCGACAACCGACCGAATTACCTCTCACCCGACACCGCCAAACCAAAAAAAAAAAACAATTAAACCGAAAAACCGCCTCGCTGAGACCGAAATTGGTCTGTTTGTTCGGTTTGAACCGAACTTTGCTCTCCCCTACTCTCTATTCTTTCATAATCTATCTTTCTACTTTACTTTCATCTCCTTACAAAGTGTTATTTCCGGGGGAAGATAGATTAAATGATGGAATGCACTAGAATAGTAAGTACTTATTATCTGGGAAGCAACACGAAAAAGATATTG
Organism: Corchorus olitorius; assembly: GCA_001974825.2. NCBI lineage: Eukaryota > Viridiplantae > Streptophyta > Magnoliopsida > Malvales > Malvaceae > Corchorus > Corchorus olitorius. The sequence goes on from AWUE01017159.1 coordinate 39,033, forward strand.
TATTCACTTAAGGCAATTAATCAAATATTTAATAATGTAGCCAGCCAGCCAAGTTCAAGTTATTATCATTTAAAAAAAAATAATATAGTGTATCAGTGAAGCCAAAGTGCAAGAATTTTGATTTTTGGAAGCAATGGCAGAGGCAGTCTCCAGCTTGAATCATAAGTCACTCATTGTCCAGCCCCCAGTTCTAGAGGTCTTTTCAACAATTCTCTCTATAATTTCTTATCTTTCATATTAAAATGTTTGTTCTTGGCTTCTTTTTTCCAGTTTATAGGGTATTTTGTTAGTGTTAATTATTGAGAAAAGTGTAACTATGATTTGCAGTATATCTTAGAAAAGAATGCATATCCCAAAGAGCACGAGCAACTGAAGAAATTAAGAAAAGTCACTGCGGAGAAGTATGAGAAAGAGTATGTTCATATAAATTGTTTTAAGGATTGGGATTTTCTTTTTGTGATTGACTATGACCGATTATAAACAAAAAGTAGAGTAATAAAATCAAAATTTTGGTTGATTTATAGCAAGAGTATCATGAATGTGCCTGCTGATGAAGCACAGTTCCTATCTATGCTTCTAAAGGTAATGAATGCCAAGAAAACAATGGAAATTGGAGTTTTTACAGGTTATTCCCTTCTTGCAACCGCCCTTGCCTTGCCTCAAGATGGCCAGGTCAAAATTTAATCAAAATATTTCTCCGTTTTCTCAACTACCCAATTTTCTCTTTTGATTCTTATTTCCAGCTGGCTTTCATATTTTTAGATAACAGCAATTGATTTGGACAAGGAAGCTTACGAGACTGGATTACCATTCATAAAAGAAGCTGGAGTTGAGCATAAGATTAACTTCATCAATTCAGATGCCTTTTTAGTCCTAGATGACCTCATTAATGGTGTAAGTATCTATATAGATATATCTAAGTTTATCAGTTTTTCATGAAGTAATAGCTTATTAATCTCTGTTAAATGGCAGGGAGATGAAGGGAACTTTGATTTCATATTTGTGGATGCCCAAAAGAAGGATTACATGAAATTTCATGAACAAGTGCTGAAATTGGTCAAAGTGGGAGGAATCATAGCTTATGATAACACCTTATGGTTTGGGTCAGTTGGATACGAGGAGGAGAAAGATTGGATGCCTGAACTTATATGGGAAAGCAGGGAATTCGTAGTTCAATTCAATAGCTTCTTAGTAACTGATCCTCGCATTGAATCATCTCTTCTTTCTATTGGCGATGGCCTCACCCTCTGCAGGCGACTCTATTAGTCAAAACTTCTTACTTGATCTATTCAGCCTTTAACATTATTATTATTATTATGTAATGTAATAAAAATGTAGATTTCTACGAACACTTGGTAATAATAAGTTTACTTGTTTAATGAATCGAGATTGGTTGAGTTGGTAAGGTCTTGGACTTCTATTTGTAAGATTTGAGATTCCTAGTCTTCGAGGCATGTGGCATGCCTGACCCTAGTTTTCGAGGCATGTGGTATGCCTGATCCTGGACTGAGACAGCCTCCTCTATAGACGGAACTAGGGTGTGGCGGGATGGGGTGGCCACCCCCAAAGTTCCCAAAAACCTTAAGCACCTGTGTACTCTTATTGTCACATATATTAATTGAAGTTCAATTTCGCCCCCTTATAATATATAAGAGGCAGGGAAAGGAGCTTACCTTAGTTAGGAGGATGGAGAGTTTAGAGATTGGTAACTCTTCAAATTCCAAGTTTTAGTCGCCTCGACCAAAAGGAAAGTTCATTGAAAATTTTAAACTTTGATATGGCTAGAAATAACTTTTGTAAAAGAAAGGCTTATTGTTCAAAAAGGCTCATGAACTTACATAAAATGGTCAAATAAACCCCTGAACTTTAATTGCAGCCAAATAAGCCCCTGAACTCTTGAAAAAGACCAAATAAGCCCTTTTCTAATGGCTAGATGCTAAAATAAGGACTAAACGTTTCAAGTTTTTCTCAAATAAGGATCAAAATACACAATTCCAACAAATTAAAACATATGCTTAGCAAACTTTTACAAATTAGGGGATCCTTAAATGAAAACCAATACTTCTCATGCGTACACGTTAAATTTGATAGAAAAATGATATTATTATGTTAATTAAAAATCAAATCCTATTAATCAAAATATATTCATTAAACGTAATATGAAATAAAATTATCGTGTGCTTTTTAGTTTATATATATCTCACACACTAGTATTAATTTATATTGTATCCAATTTGTAAAAAAATATTAAGTAAGTATTCTAATTTGTTGAAATTGTGCATTTTGATCCTGAGTGTTAATTCTATTAGGATCATCCTAAAAAGGGTGGTTTTAGGATTCCACTAAGATGGTGCCACCTAATCAAATCTAATCAAATTTGAATCATCATCAAATCCTAATTTACAGCT